>VCRD01000546.1:170898-225293 GCA_006783055.1 Trinorchestia longiramus
TTACTTCTCCCATACTTCTAGGCAGGGTGGAGTGGCCTGTTTTAAGGACTGTGGTACACTCTAAATCTGAATATTTACTTAATTAGGCACTCAACGTTGAACTGAAAAGTAAAGCGTTTTAAGTTTAACTCTGCATACACTGGAAGTAGCTGTGACTACTGCTGGATTTACCCATTAAGCTTCTAGATCTGCCCGATATACCGTTCTTACCAACAAGACTTAGAAATTGGATTTCGTAATTCTAGGTAAAAAAAATCCATAGCTGTTGACTAAAAATACCGTGAAGTTTCAATTAATATTTTGAAAATACAGGTAAAGCCACTACCAAGTTCAATTCCAAAGCGTCCATTGCTTTGCCTAGTACGTGCAAAAAATTGACCCCTTTTGCCAGCTACTACTGACATTATCAATTTAAAAGCATATGCATTGCATAAAAGAAACTAAAAAGCATATGTACATTTTTGTTTTTCAGTACAAAGTCCAAGGTATCTCAAAGTCACTGCACCTTTAAGAGTAACTAAAACTCGACGTTAATTCGCTTTTTAATATCTCATTACTCTTTCTCTTTCCGTAGAAGCATCAAGTACGTATCAAGCTGTTTTGCAGACATAAATGCATTTATCCAATTCCAGATAATTGAGAAGTTGAAAGTACAACTTTCACGTACAAGATAAATATGCTCATTCTCCTGGGGAAGCTAAAATTAAAGAGCATTTTACTTCAGTTTTACCCTCTCCTATTACAAAGGAACTAAGAGTCATGTTTTCAAACTTTCTCAAACGGCCATAATATCACTAGCCCTTGATCTCGATATCCTCGTGACTCGTGTGAGCTGTTTCTGTGCTGCTAACCTTCACATCTTACACTTTGTTCAGTTTCGCATCCCATCTGACCGGTCTAAAGCGAACGGAGAACTAAATATGTCTCATTTGCATCTTTTACCTATGTCGTGCGAATTTTATCATAACCTTGAATCTTGATCAGGAATTTGTACTCATTGAATATTCATTTGAAATTCTAACTAGGCGATATTTATGATTGTGCCATAAGTATCAAGCTAATTAAGGACTTGCTTTCACTCGCTGCGTTAGAAATTGATTTGCATCGAAGAATTCATAACACGTCTGGAAACGAAATATTATTAAATATTGTAGAGTATTCATGAAACTATGACATGAACCTGTAACTGTATCTTTAATAATGAACTAATCATGTATTCGTAAAATAATACTTCCTCATTGCTCCCACAAACTTAGTGAAAAAAATTAAGTAGAAAAACAGTGTCATTCTTATCGCTCAAATAGTTTGTTTTTCGATAACGTTTGTAGAAAAGACTTTATTTCATAAGATAATATTTTTTCTAAAGCTCGAAGTAGAACAGCAAAATTTGACTTGAGTAGAGAGCAAAAGTCTTATGAGCAGCAATGGATGCTTCTACACTCTTTTTAAATTCAAAACCAAAGTTAGGAGAAAACTCCCAAATAAATTCTAGATTATGTTCGATGGACTCCGACTAAACTATCCGGGTAAATAACTGTTAAATTTTTAAGCACGGACGAGAAACATGATTTGAAGTTGGTGAAGGAAGATCAATGATAAGTTTAAACTGAAGTTGAAAAAGCTTTCTTAGACTAAGTCTGAATTTTTTTAAAATCAATAGTTTTTGATGTTTCTTTCCTCTATTTCTAGAACGTAACGTGAATTTCACGTGTAATTTCTTGTTCCCCTCCACATGGCTTCACGCTGGTAACAAAAATGAACTTCTTTTACCATACCACTTTTTCAACAAAAATTGAGAAATCAATGAATCAGTATTAAATCTTGTACTGCTGAAGCTCTAATTCATGTGGCCGTAAAAAATCCCTTTCACTTTTCTATGATATTAAGAACGCAATAATCAGATCTCATGAATTACATGTTTGAAAATTGTAACTGTCCAGGTGCAATTGAAACATCACGATCTAATTCGTGTATTTCAGTTTACCTTGTTCTCAGGTGAATTTATGACTGAATTTCACTTCACCTAACAGATCACCGGACAAATACAGGGTGCGGCAACATTATTTCTTTTTTTCATAATTTTTTGAAAGTCAAAAAGGTAGTCATGTTTTATGTTGGCACTCCATGTATGACAGACTCAGTCGAGAATAAGTCTAATTTACGATCATTCTAGGCGCACGTCAAGGGAATTTTTGGTACTGCAATAATTCTTCCGATATCGAAACCCTAATTCTTCGTCAGCATATTCATTTCGAGGAACATGCGGCACAATATTGGAGAAAATGAACATAACAAGATAATTGTGAACAAATAAGTTAGTGTTACTTGTTTCGCTTCAAACTCATTCTTTATTTCATGCTTAGAAATGCCTTCTCAATGCTGGAACTGTTCCAAAAGATGAAACAACATCCATTGTTTTAATCCAACTTAATGACGATCTGTCCAAGGTTTTGTGTTTTCACTCACTGAAAATGAAGGTTTTCTAGAATTGGTTGTTGTGTTCAGCCTAGAGCCTCAGTAAGCATACTTAACATTAGACGCCTGGTGTATTATGCAAATTATTATCCGACAGCCGATGCTAACCACAATGCTCGTATTGAAAGCTGTACCTCTTGACCTTCTAAAATCATGTTGTGATATAAACTTCCTTATTAGGAAAAATTTGAACGCTTTGAACTATGGCAAAATCTATCAGATTGATGGATTGGATTTTGTGATTAATTTCCGCTACGCCACAGTTGTTTTTACTGACACGGAATTAATCTCTTATACTGTGGAAATATACTGATCAGTAAACGTTACACATACTGTAACTTAAAATACGTCGGAGAAATTTCCTGACACAAGATTCTTTGTGTAACCCAGCCATACTCCAGTATCCCAGCCATAGTGTGTACTGAGAAATTTTTATGCATGAAAATGTTCATGTTGAAGTTATTGGATGTCAGCACTAATCATATGGACAATATTTTTAAGAAGTATGTTTATTTTATTCATAGTAGTATTTACATCTCACAGCATAAATAACATTTATGAAGTCCAGGGATTCATCGAAAACTTGAATGATTGCTGGCTCTCAAGATACAGGTTTTAGCTTTTTGCAGTCTAGAGGCTCAAATACACTCGTTGCCTTTTACACAAAAAGCTGTAGCATATGCACCTGTTATTTTCATGAGAGCACTTCATTGTTCCTCGTAAGAGAGAGTCTATCCAGTCCTGCAGAATCGAACATGATTTTTTTTCTTTCTTAAAAGGGTGCCTTATTCTCTAGAATGCAGAGCGCTCCTATTGTGTCCTTCTTAAATTATTAAGATTTTATCTCTCAAGGCAGAGTTCCGAATCTATCCATCTGCCTTCCAAATCGAAGCAATTCTTCGATGATTCGAATGGGAACTCTGACTGGACACACTGTAGACCTGAAGTGAACAGTTGTTACGTACGTATTTATATCATCCAGGAGTAACTATCTGATCAGACCTCAACTATCTACTACAATAAACTGAGCCTGGTAAACAAGCTTCAACATTTTTAAATGTTCAGCAATACACGTTTGTGCAAGTAACCGGCATTTCCATCATACGGTGAATGGCATACCTGTTGAACCAGTACAGCAACAAACAGATTTTAGTATCATTATCACTGATAATCTCAAACATGACAAACAAGCGGAAAAAGCGTAAGAAATACCAGCAGGATCCTTGGTTTCATTACAAGGGAGTGAATACAAATCGTAGAGCTTAATATTACCGCTCTATAAAGCGTTAGTCCGGCCTCATGTGGAATATGCAGTGCAACTCTGATCTCCTACTCTACGAAGACATATGAATAAAATAGAGAAAGTTCAGAGTAGAGCAACGAAAATTATTGGTTGCTACGTATCTTAGATACGGAAGGTGTTTTCAGCAGCTTGAGCTCATTTCCCGAGAACAAAGAAGACTGCAAGAACCTCTCATTGTGACTTATAAGTATCTCAACGGCTTTAACGATGTTACTCTGGAAGGGCTTTTCAGCAGAGACGATAAAATGCAAACCAGAAATAACGGTCAAAAACTAATGATAATAAATTTCAAGACATCCCAAGCTCTAAACTTGACGAAACCTGAAACCAGCGGTCCAAAAATATCAAAAATCGTTTTGACAAATATAGAATAAGGAACTCCAAAGTATTGCAACGGACTGATTTTATATCCCTAACTCCTTAGGCCAGCGCATGATTACGGCACATGAGCGTGATTGAAATGTCTGTGGGCGAGTAAATTGCATGTACGTGACTGAAATGGTTTGCATGATTGTGGTGATGTGCATGATTAATGCCTATACTTTAGACGGCATGGGACTTGGGTAGCAACCCAAGAATGGGCCAAGCTGCTCGTTCCTATTACCTTATTCTATTCTATTCCAACAGAGAGCATTCTCTCACTTCCTCAAGTAATGAGACCGCCGATTGAGCTCCTCAGAAACAATCACCGACTCGGTCCCTCAAAAAAATGTACCTGCTCAGTACCCCAAGTCTTTTCGAAGGAAAGCATCGCTTGAGGATCACCTTTGGTATCGGTCGAAAAGAGTTCAATTGAAGGGTGGACAGCACTAGTGCACTACTTGCATTTTTCCCCGTGGTAAATATAATATATTTTCCACGGGAAAAAATGCAAGTAGTCCACTCCCGTGCTGTCGCTAACACAGCGCTGACAGAGGCGATTACGATCCAGTAGTTTACTATATGAATGGTGGACAGCACTAGTGGACTACTTGCATTTTTTCCAATGTGAAAAAATGCAAGTAGTCCGCTAGTGCTCCCTTCAATTGAGTTGTACAGCATGTTGTTTAAAAGCCATAGCTCTCATGCTAATAATTGGGGCTCGACTTTGAACATTAATGTTCGAACATGTTGGACTTTTTTCAAGAAAATCACCTACTATGAGCAATTAATTTCGACATTAAAACTCAGTGGAAGTATCAGTCAACAAATTTTTAAGTGTCAACACTTTCTGAGATTCAAAGGACCTTCAAGCTACGTGTGCATCGAATTTAGCACAAGCCTGCGTTGTCGTAAACATGTTTCCTTTCGTGCCATATTGGCTACACCTAATAGGAAAATAAGTATAACTCCACAAATCTAATGAAAAAGCAACTACCAAACTGTGTAAAATCTGAAAAATGAAAAGTATGAAAACTACATTTACGAAACCATGATTTACAATTGAATAAAGACGCGTTTCATTACTAGTAGCACGGACCAAATCTCAGAACGTTGTCTTGGCGATGCATGCTGTGAATCACGTGCATGATGCTAGTGCATCCATAATGTATGCTGTCAGTTCGATTGCCTGCCACACTATAACTTTAATATTGCTCTCTGTCTCATTACTTCGATGTGTAATGTGAAGTCACCCTTCAAATTCCAGCGGAGAATCAATAATAGCCTAATTTAAATCTTTTTTATGCAATAGAATCTTACCCTCGAAGTAAAAAATAATCAGTTATTATGAGAGCACAACGAATTGAACTTTAATTTCTGGAAACATTAAAAAAAATTAACTTTGTGCATTGAGAAGCTTTGATCACCCGAACAATTACCGATCAACTTCAAAATTCTATTAATCCTTAGTCGTGAAAGTACTTTTACCAGTTTTCATCTAGCCTTACTAAATTATTTACTATTAGGTCAGACTTCTCGATAATAAACCGATGAAAATTCAAGAAATTTAGAGAACTTCTTGAATTTTTATGAAAAGTGGTCACGCGCAGCGAATGCTCTCCAAACGAACATGTGTTTTGCAATGACCAGGCACTTCTGTTCTCTCCCAACACGGACATTGCGTGATAGCACTGGGAAATTATCCCTGACCCTCAGCTTTTATGCCAAGCCTTACCCACTCATCTCGTTAATTTGAGTGACAAGCCGTGATCATAATTAATGCGGCATGACATGACCTCCCCACGCTGTGTGGAGCAGCATGGAATCATGAAGGTTTTCCGGCTACTTGGGAGGCATTGTTGCACGCTAGTAATCCATCATGACTCAATTGAATTTAACTGATTTTTCTACTGACTGACTTTCGTTTGGTAGGCTCATCATCAGCGAAGACCAGCTGTAATACCAACACTGTGAATCTCTCCATCGTCAATCACACTTCACGACTCTTGTTTGATTAGCGTCTTCTGGTTGAGTTATTCAGATGTGCAGCATTCCTGACCGGAGAGATATTCTAAAGATGAAGGCCATGCACTGCGGAGGCACACTATTCAAACACATTCATCTCATTAGCAATGTTCTTTGAGTTGTACCTTATAATACCTATAGTAAGTGATTGCTCGTATTGGGTTGGTTTTGAATCATCAGTAAAAAACTCATTAAAAATTTGAAATTCTTTCTATTTCATTGAATCTTAGAAAAATGAAAATTTTGTGGGATATTTGATAGAAAACAATGAATCAAAATTTTAAGAAACAAAGCCAAAAAAAATGAAGTATGCTCTTTAAGTATTCTGGCAATTCATGTTCTTTAAATATACTGGTAATTTATGTTCTTTTATTACACTGACAATTTACGCTCGTTAAGTTTACTGGCAATTTATTTCGAAAAGCTTCAATCGTCTGAGAGAACGTTTTACTCAAAGTATGGTTGCTTAGCAACGAAGAATGAGCACAGTTTTGAGAATGCTTCATGGTTGCATATAATTTTTCCACGATAAATTTACTTAATAATTATCTTGGCATCACACCACCAGTTCATTTAAAAATTCTCATAGCCTGTCACGCCGATGACGGCAACTCACTCACTTTCAGATAAGTTTTCAAAGCGTCCTTTGTGACACAATAGTCGTGTCTTGAATAGTTGTGTTTGAAGGCAGGTAAAGAAGTTGCTCTGTTCAACAACAGCACTTGTCGACGTTAAAGCTTTTTATTGTTCACCGAACAACTTTTAGTCAGCATTAGTTAAGACCTGTCGCTTTCACAACTTATAGGCTCTCGCGACACTTTTGCTTATGTCAAATTATATTCAGAGTGTCACGACTCGACTTGAATGTATAATTCTATCATACAACGCCTTGCAAAACCGTCCCTCCATTCGTACTTATTATCCATTAAGTTTTAAGAGAGTGTATTATTGAATAAAATTGTAAATTGAAACACATTTGGTCAGCACTAATTAGAGAAAAATTATTTTGTGTCAGTCGTGAGCTCAGACTATAGTTGTCTGCACAACAGCTCGACTGCAGTCCAAGTGAAAATAAATTTCAACTACGAAATGACAGTGTGTGGTCCATGAACTCTGTGGGTTTTTTATTACCGTATTAGCATTGATATTTTCCCGTCGTGCTTTCATTTGATTTGTACATCCTTTTGGTTGAACAACATTCCGAAATCACTTGTCCGACTTAAAAACTATCACAAAGAGAGGTCTATAAGTTATCAATAGAGGTACTTATATTTTTCCCAACAGACATATTTTTATATTTTCAATCCGGCCTGAAGCACGAACCCTGAGCAGACATAACAGTGTTTTCCAAGCATTCTCACGAGAAAGTCTCGTACCCACGACATTCAACAAATAATCAGTTCCAAAATATGTACGGTTGATGAGCAAGTGAGCATTAAGAAGGCAAATAAGAAATAAAAAAACGCTAAGTAAATTGCCATCAATACCAGCAGTGCCTGTAGCCACCACACCACCATGAAATGTCACCATGCAGTGTCAAGTGTCGTTGAATTACGGTGGACGAAGTGATTCCCTCAAATCCAAGTGCAATAACTAGAAAACATACATAGATGACAACTCTTATAGGGCTGAAAATTTAATTTTATTGCATTCAACGTTTCATACTGAAAGATATATGTTCAGTGAATGACTCGTCAATTGACAGTGAATTTGGCAGTGTGAGTCTGTTTGAAACTTTATGTAGCATTTACAACTTGCGTAGTTCAGAGGAACACGTTTCTAAGACAGGCACATACGACCCTGAGGTCAGAATCAGAACGCAGAGCAGAAGTACTTCGACTTCTTCATGATGAAATTAAAGCTGTTTAGTGGAGCTCAACAGTGTGATGAATGTGTTTTGATATGATAATAAAATACTTTTATTTTATTCAGTCGAGAATGGATTAACAATAAACCACAATGACATTGTGTCATAAAGAAATTAAAACTGTCCAGTAGGGTTCAACAGTGTGATGTATGTGTTTTGATGTGATATTGAAATATTTTTACTTCATTCACTAGACAATGGGTTAACAATAACCCATTATGACTTGCTTCACTACGTGGCTTCCTAAGCTTCGCTGGCCCTGCTTCAGAAACCATCAGAAGAGAGTCTCTTATTGTAGAGCAGTCTTGTTTATGAAAAACAATTCATTAAGAAAGTATTATAATGGCCATTAAAAATATAGCTAATATACCCCATCTCAACTGATATTTCTGATGTAAATTCATAATAATTTAGGTTATTTTTGTTAACTTTTCTATACGCCAAAATTTGCCGCTTAGATTCTATGCATTATAAATGTCATACATCGTAGTAAGTCAAAAATTATCTCTGTTACCAAGCCTTCAAAATTGGCGGAAATTTTTGATTAAAATTTTACTGCGTTTCAAACTTCTAAAAAAGTGGCTCTGATTTTTGTCAGTAAAATTTATTTTCAGGTAATTTATTATTATCATAAATAATATCATGTCGTAAGGTATGAAATGTCTGATTTTGAACAGAAAATTCATTTTACTTTATTTCAATCAAAAAGTAATTTGGTTAAGTCAAAATATGCATCTACATTATCAACACATTTTTACCATCTTATAGATAACTTATTTATGCCAGTAGCAAAGAATTCTGGGAACTAGAGGTGATGGTTGTGGTCTACCACGGAGTAAATTTTGATGAGTGAAATCGCCAGACCGAAATTCTGTAACCATCGACGCACAGTGAGCTCACTCACCTCATCTTTGTGAAAAACCTTATTGATGTTTCGAGCTGTCTGTGATGCACTAGCTCCACGACCGAAATCATATTCATAAACAACATAGTTTTTTTGTCTATCCATGAATCCAGAAAAATTTATTTGAATGAAAAAACTCACAATATCATTAGACACTAGAAAGTGCATACGGAAAAGTGATGATGCGTGTATCCAAAACTGTTAAACAACATTTCAGGATAAAACATAAAAGTAAACGACCGTCGTATTTGGTGCATATGGAAATCAGATATTTTTCTTTCTGAACGACCTGATATTATTATCAACATTATTATTGATATTATTGCGTTGATATTTTACTTCTTATCAATATCTTTACTATTATTAATATTCATATTTTTTATTATTATTAGAATTGCTTTTGTTATAAATTAATGTGCTCACCGTAGTGAAACACAGAAAAGACTCAGTTTCTGTGGAAACGAAAGGAAAAAAATCAACCTCAGTTGAGACATCCTTCAAGAGGACAAAGAGCATAAGCATCTCAACAAGCGTGAAGGTGAATTGAGGAAAAAATAATACAGAAACGTACGAAATCTTGAAAAAGGTCAGATCCTCAGTGCCTCCAGGCTGCCTCACAAACAAACAATCTTTATTTCCAATCAAGTACACAGTACATAGACATTTAGTACATTGGTTTTTAAATTCTTAAGGTTAACATTCTTAGAGTAAGGATGATGGTGAGCTCCATGCGACGATCCTGGGATGTGTGCGATGATCCATGGGCGAGGTCTTAATTGCTGAGGTCTTACCGATAAGTGCGAGCTCACGGCGTGAAACGAGAAATAGCTCGTATTCATTGCCGGGTTTCGAACCCGCACGCAGTCTTTCTGCACAAGCAGAGACCCGATACAGAACACGGGCCGCATACCACTCGACCACGGTGGCTGCTCACGATAGAGAAAAATGGTGAAAACTAACATAAGACCTTCCCATCTACAATGCTATACCTACGAGAGCCTCGTGCAACACGCAATGTTGATTCCGTCGTGAATTGCTAGGAATACCACTATGAAGGTATGATTCCTGAAGCTACATTGACATAGACAATGACTATCAATTGACACTTTCGAGTGGAGTTAAGGAATCCTTCATAATCCCTGGAGAGCGCTGAGTCCTCAAGCTACGCTACAGGGCAATTTTCGTCAGAGCACTCGCTTGGAGGTCATTTAATTCATGTAATAGCATACATAAATGTCCCCACTATTTATGCGAAGGATTTTTATCTGCCTAAATCTTTGATGATAGGAATTTAGAAACCCATGTTTACTGAAATATAATATTTTATGAGTAATATTAACATTGTAGTAATTAATGAACCTATGGATGCCATACACATCTCTAATATCACTTTAATCAGTTACCTAGCACCACCTCAATGCTAAAGCTGAAGCTAGTTCATTTACAGATAAGGATTTTCTGTAAAATATTTCTTTGTTGTGTTAAAGAAACTCACGATTGCAAGCTCATCACACTGAGAAGATGAAATTCTTTCATTTGATATCCTTCATTATTTTTATGCGTAGCCGTCAATAAGTTGGAATCGCATCAAGAAAGTCAGACTGACGACATTCAATTATCATCAAACGTAAGGCCATCGTCTCAGGAAAGCCATGTACTTATTGAATTTTTCTTTTATAAATTATAGACTACGTTAATAATTTCATATGAGTCAGTTTGATACCTAGATGCAGTTTAAATAAATGAAGTCTGCATAAATTTAATAGTTGAGAGGTTCTGTCAGGAAAACTAAGTACTAATTTTGAATTTTTCTATGTTTTCCAAAGTTAAGCGATGTTAAGGTCACGTTATAGGCCGCCACAACTTCCCAATAACGTTTCGATAGAATACAGAAGATAAAAATTCTATTCTCATTTTGACGATGAGCGACTCTTACACTAAGAAGCCGTGGTCTCTATCTGTCATTGGAAGTAAGCATATGCATGAGGAGGCTTGACCTAAGAGTTAATAAAAACTAAGAAATTTACGATGCAAGAAGGAGAACCCCATCAAGTTCTTTACTTATGGATGAGAATGTGGCAGTTGTCGCTGCTCACATCCTAAGTTTACGAGTCTTGGATAATTTTTTTCAGAAGTAGACTACAGCTACGAGTAAAAATATGAAGTTGTAAGTGTAAACGAATACACCCTTCTATACTATGATACTTGTGATGTCTTTTCTCTTCTGTAACCCGTTTGTAAATATTAGGGGTACGGGAAAGCTGTGTAGTGTCTAGTATAATTGAAAGAAATATTACTGAAAATCTTTATTGCTCAACAAAATAATCACCATCATTAGGTATAACTTTTGTCCATCTATCATACTTGGAGCTTTTTAATCCCCCTTTCAAGAAATTAACATTTATGGAAGAAATATAGGAATTAAACTGCGCTTCAATCTCGTAAACATTTGTGGATCTTTTTCCCCTGATGAAATGCTCTAAAGAACGAAATAAGTGAAAATTTGATGAAGCAATGTCTGGCAAGTATGGTGGGTGAGGAAGAACTTCCCAACCTAAGGACTTTATTTTTTCTTGGGTTTGTTTATCACAATGACGTCCAACATTATCATGTGGCAAAATGACTCCTTTCCTGTTCACTAGAGCAGAACATTTTTTACGTAACAATGTATTTAAACATTCGAGTTGCTGACAGCAAAGGTCTGCAGTCACAGTCTTTCCCTGCTCCAAGAACTTAAAGTAAAAGAAAAGAAAAGGAAAGAAAAGAGAACAGGAGATTCTGGTACCCCTAATACTATATGATGGATCGTTTCCACAACACAGTGAAAGTATTATAAATTTCAAAACGCCTTTCGTAGTTGGTTTACCTAAGAAGTATAAATTGATGCATTTTTACACGGGGATTCGTACATGAAATACTTCGGTGTTTCGAAATCAAATTGAACCCACATTTTTTGTGTGAATGTTCACTCAATATACTCTACACGTTACTGAAGTGGCACTGACGCTCACATGATTTTTTTAACCCGCAACCTGTACGACCATTCACGAACGTTTAGAGCTGATGACAAGCATCTTTCGTTGAAACCATTAGCTTGGGCAAAATAATTTATTTCATAGGAACTTTTTACGAGGAAACGTGCATCTACTACATAAATGCTCGTGACATAAACGCCTGTGCGTGAGTGATATGTGTGCACACGACTAAACTGACTTACGTGGTTAAGGTGTACGCGCATGACTGATGGATTTACTTTAGACGGCATGGGACTTCGGTATTGAACCAAGAATGGGCCAAACGGCTCGTTCCTATTGCCTTATTCTATTCTATTCTATTCTATTCTATTCTATTCTATTCTATTCTATTCTACTCGCTCGTGCTAGGCCTTGCATCTACTCCTCTACCGGTCAAGCAAGGCAGGAGAAGCCGTGCAGCACAGAATATGAAAGGTACAAAAAGTACCCTCTCAATAATCTGTGAGGAAAAAAGGATAATAGAAGCTGCTCGAGCAGGAAGAACGTCCATCTTGGTCTGTTGACCCAATTGTGAGGAGCTCCGCCCCCCTCTTGCTTTCTCCTGAGAGACCCTCTCAAGATCCTCCCATTGCTGTAACTGGTGCTCAGGCGAGGAGGTGAAATCTAATTCACTTTCTTATTTATTCAAATAAATTCTTATTATTCAATTTGCAATTCTATGAACTCTCATTCCTCGCTTGTTACACGTCAGTCGGTGTCAGTATGAATGCGTGAATATTTCAACGTGAATTCACTTGTTCGAATTCTCTATAGAGAACAAACGTTCAAAAAATGTAGGGATTAAAATTATTTTACCCGGAATGAGTCGATTTAATAAAATTGTCAATAATTTTTCGTAAAGACTCGCTAGAACCCGACGATGGGATTCATTGTCCCATAATATCCAGTTGTGTGTGTTTGAACAAATGATCGTGCCTGACATTGTTATATTTTTCAAGTTTAATAAGTTATACTCGGAATTGTTTACTTGACGTAAAATATAACTAAATAAATTAAGATCTAAAACATAACAATTTCCTTTTTCGGCCACACGTTTTATCCCCGGAGAATGTTAATTTTTACTTATGGTGTATCTAAACATCGAGGAAGTCCTATGTTCAAAAACGCGTACACAAGAAATTGAAGTCATGAAGTGTTTTTAGCCCAATTATGGAATTATATCTTAATTAATGCAAACTAAGCATGTATCCAGGATACGAATTCATTAGCAAAAATATTTTCATCTTATTCTTTTAGTACAATTTCTAAACTATTTATAGGGAAAAAGCTCTTTCATCACACCCTTCATTAAAGAAAACAAAAATTTATGCTGTATGTGTCAACCCTTTATTCATTTTTATTTCTCTATATGTGCCCAGGATTTGATAAGGCATGTACAACATAAAAAATCGTATTAAAGGTAGACTCTGGGCTAATTTGAGGCTGATTTTTAGTGCCTATAATCATGCATGACACGCTACAGTGGAAAATGAAATTAAATATAGGTTAGCAGGAGCAAAAAGATACCACCAGTCAGCATTGTTTTCAAATTTCAACAATAATTTCTGAAATTAGGCCTCATGATTGTGCTAGATCTGAATATCATGCTTAGTTTGCATATTCAGACTAAATTATCGAAAAAATATGGGCATGAAACCGTGTGAACGATATTTTGCAATGCAGTATGTAAAATGACTAATCAAATCACTGTAACAAATATTTAATGTATGGCCTCTGAAAAATGTTTTGAAACGGGTCAATGTGATTAGTACCGACTTTCTAAGACTTCTGGGAAATCTCTTTCCTTTAATTCATTACCTACTCTGTAATGTATAAGAAATGAAATTTGGTGACATTTAAATGAACACCGTCCCTGTACGTATAAATGTTTACTTTTTAACTTTCTCCCTACGCGCGTCAATGCGATCAACACGCACAGAAACCTAGAATTTTCTCCCTGGATATTCCAATCCTGAGCCACTTCATCATAGAACCTGGCATGAGCTTGAGCCCAATGCCGGTATCTAATTTAGTTGAGACTCCGCGGGTGGTCTAACCGGCTCATTCAGAAGCAGGGACAGGGAGTGCACCGCTGTGATGCGGTTTTCCAGCAATCATAGGAGCACAAACAACGACGCTATCGGCGTGAAAATTTAATCTCATACTGCGAATGAGATGCAGATCCATGGGAAAGTAAAACCGTTTGATTTGTAGGGCGATGCTGCCGGCTTGGATGCACTGCTCTAGGATAGTTTTTTTGTGTGAGAGAGTGTCTTTCCAGGACAACCAATAGACAGCGATTCACTTTTTCAGAGCTTTGCAGACGTGAAGAGGGATAGTTCAGTCAAAAGTTTTCTTATTTCATTTTGACTTATTTCATGCCTACGCCTTCATGTATTTTCATATTTTTAAATCTCTGGTTTACATTTGAGAGCTTCAAATGAAGGATTGAAATGAAAGAACGTGAAATGAGTTAGGAATATGAAACAATCGGAAATAGATCAACTCTTTGAGGTTAAAGTCTATGGATAAGAACAATGACTTTCATAGTTGTTAAACCTATTGATGACACCACGGGCAAGTCTTGTGTCGTGTTTATATACTGATTTCACCAACAACAATTTCGCAAGTTTTCTGATATCGCTCACAGTCCAGCCCTAATGTTCGAGTTCACTTGTATTGACGGGCTGGATTTCTCTTCAATCACGAACGAATATTGATCTCAATTTTCATGCCGGTATACTTATTCTTTTAACTACGGCCGCTCAAAGCTTTAATTTCTTCGTAGCTCAATATGTGAAACGAGCTTTTTTCTGATTTTTTCCATCAATTTGTAAACTGACAAGGAAACATAAGTTTAAAGTATTCTCGTTGATCGTACAAGCCTGCTCAGTTCGAGCGAATGGTGACAGGCATAACGACATGAATAGTACGCTTATCCTCAAGTAAACGTACACATATTCACATAAACATAAAACTTAGTAAAAACACACTGCTTCAACTTCGTGGGATTTACTCCATATTTATGATTAAACATAAATTTACTCTTTTTTGTCTGAGTTTAATTCCTTAATTTGCAATTTACTAACTCGATAATATAACACTTTCAATTTCAAAATTTAGATCACTGCTAACTGATTTAGCAAACAATAACTCATATATGATCTGTTATAATTTTTCATAAGAGACTGGCAACTACGGAGTATTTTATTAACTATATTTTTATGCCCAATACCTCTTTTTTTCTCATCCCATTGTTCAACCAGAACAGCGCATGATTGTGCATTCGGAACTCGTTCCCGTGACTGCCATTCGTCCTCTAACTCCGACATGAAGCTGTATTGTAACGTCATGACCTTTATTCTTCACTTGCACTTCAGCCCCTTATAAGCCTCAAATTGGTGAAGTTTTTGCATAAAACCCTAATCCCAGGTACGTCAAGAACATATCAGAGCGACTGTATAGTGAAGCTCGTTGTGCTGCGAGCAGTGATTGTGTACTCAGCATAATTAGTGTTCAGGAATTCTAGAACATTTATGCGCACATTCATATGATATTTACATCATTTAGCATGCTTCAATGCATCGCAAATGTGAGTTTTGAGAACAGGGGATAAGTCGTAACGAATTATGATTTTACGAATTTAAAACAAGCTCGTTTAGTGAGCATTTCCATTGACTTGTTGTCGATGATTATGGTCGCTTGTCATTCCATCTGTTTGAAATCCTTTTTCAGCTTTTTCAACATTAAATCTCATCGCGCACCATTGCATTGCTCCATCTGCACGAGGAACTGAGAGAACTGATCAAGTGTCTGAGTTAAATTTAAATACTCGTCGCATCTCTTATTTCAATAACCACTGACTGATAATGATCTGGAAAGCAAAGCGAAGAAAAGCATTTGAGCCTGCCTTATAGAGTCGCATTCTAAAAGGAAACTTCATTACTCATAGCTCAACTTCATAGCTCATTTTTGCGTACTCTTACAAAAGCAGTACTCAAAAAACCAACGGAGGTGAATATCGAAATTTCAACCGGAATGAATACATTCGTGCGCCCCTCATTTATGCACATAATAATATTCACTGTCTATGATGCATATATATTGTTCTAGTCTGCTAGTGTAAAATTAACGCGCACTAACATCACACTACACAAACTATGAGCATGATAGCAAAGGGATTTATAATCTGCATGAGATCTGAGGCTTACGTTTATGCATTACACGTTCATAATTTTCCTGATTTAAATTCAAGTAATTTATAAACGTCACTTTCAGCTTAGCCATGGAGCAGGAATGACTTCATCATTCATGATTTATGATAGAGGCAGTATTCAGAGTGAGATATTCCTTGTAAAAACTCCAACCAATATTGTATAAGTCAAGAAACGGTTATTAAGTAAGAAATATCCCCTGAATAGGATTTCATTTGTTATAGTAGTAGTATAGGAAAAGTTAAAAAATATCTTGCGATTAACAACAGGAGAACTAACAATAAATTCTAGCAGACCGTGAAATAGGATATAAATAATGTACCTAGCACACACAACATTTCCTAAGTTAAATAATATATGAGATTCTAGGGAACGCAGCGCACTTCATTGCTTCAAACTTTCACAGACGCTTATGTTCTAATGTATATATGATCCCTAAAAACATTGGTTTATTACTTCAAAAGTCAAGGAAACGGAGCTTGACTGAACGTCGCACGCACTTTTGAATAATGGAAGACTTCTTCTGACAACTTGAACATTTTGAGAGAAATGAAGAGGGATATTAAAACAACTTTAAATAGCCTACGTCATTAACTGTGCATACAAATAACTGCTTTTAAAGAGCTTCTAGTAATTGTTTTATGAACTTAAAACTGTTATATTTACGAAGATCGAATCGTCAAAGAATCGATGAGCAAAATACAGTACCTACTTAAAAAAACATGCATGATGGAATATAATGTATAGTTGTCAAAAATGTTTCACTTGTTAACGGTAGAAGTTTTTTTAGACCAATGTGTGAGCCAGAATATTATGAATAGGTGAATAATATTATTATTGTAGTTTCATAACCCCTATTAAGAAACCTAGAATCCAATGTGGTATAACATCTCTAAAACTTATTCCCATTGCGTATTGTGATAATAATAAGAAATTTTAAATTATTTCATGAGTGACCTGATACAATGCGATCTAATGTATCGCACAGAATTCAGCATTTAATTTGGTTAATTTTCACTGGACTAGGTGTAACATGACGATAAAAGTAATGCACATGCTCATTTTTTTAAACGTACAACACATGGATCGTTTTAATTAATCCCTAATTCTAGAAAATTAATGGTCAACATGATTCAAGATTACGTACACAAATCCTCGAAAGCGGGTCACTTTTCATGGACAAATCTGTACAGTTTCTCCTCACTTGTGCCTAGATCATAAAAGTACAACGATGAAGACGAAAGTATGGCAAAATTCCTTCCCTGAGACTGTCCGCTCGTAGGTTAAATATCTTCATCTACCTTCCAGTGAGAACTTGACGGTAAGAACATATTAGTTTAAGTCAAACTACTCTTCATCAATGTAAAATCCTCTTTCTGGATTCGAGCTTTGGCTGTTATTCTAATGCTAGAGTTTAGTGAGCCTCAAATGGCGTCCTGGAAAGTAGGTACCTCAACACCAAGTAAGCCCAGTGCTCGGTATGTGGTCCATGATCTTCCTCGCTTCACTAGACGAGGTATTGCCAGTATGGCTGAACTGAGACCAGTGATATTTGACCTGTAGCTATACGATTATCTCAGCCTCCTCACAACAGCTTTTTCTCATACAAACAGGAATATGAAAGCTGTCTATAGTTCCCTAGTCGACTAAGGAAGCAAATGAAGCATTTCGTTCAGGAGTGCAGCTGCACTACGTTAAAATTAAACAAATCGACATCCATATATTTATTTATACATCATGTACTATTTTAAGGCTTTCATTAGGCTATTCATGTACTATTTAGGCTATTTTAGGCTTCAAATACAACAACAAAAGTGGATGAAGAAATTCTAGTCAATGCAGGAAAATTAAGACATTTTTAGGTCGACGGGAAGCATCCCAATTGTTCAGTGAAGCCTGGGAATTTGTTGTATTAATCTTGTGTCGGAACGCGCTGCCGTGTCGTTGCGTGTCGTGAGAGTCATCCGCGAAGTGATTCAATCCTCGAAGAGAAGATATTATCCGTGATAATATCGCTGTGCTGAGTATATCGGGGTGCAAAATTACAGGGACACCCCCATCATGTTTGAGTTGCATCAGCGGATATGATCTTAACGTGGAGCTGCGGTATTGTGTGCTGGCTTAGACGAGACTCCGCCACCTGTTTTATGGGTTAGACGAAACTCTGCCACTTGTTTTACTTTGCAACATGGAGTCCTGGAAGATTATCGTCCACAGTCGAATTAATCAGGGTTGAGGATTCTTTCCACAATATCTAGAAAAAAATAATATTATTTTAGTTTTTAAGTGAAAGTACTTTGCGTACATTATTAGATAAAGTCGTGCTTATATGACTATATCTTATAATGTATTCAATGCACTAACATTCAAAAACTAAAAGAATATATATTTTTGCATTTTATAGTATTTACAGCTAGTTAGGTTTTCAATGTACCTACCTAAGCAACGAGTACATTATGTCATTCAGAAAATGATTATTGTCGGCAACAATTTTTCAATAAGCGAGTGCATCAGTATAATAAGAAGTTCATATTGATTATATGTCTTAAGGCCAAAATATCAGAATATTTCTCGTGAAATAATAAAATTCTTGTGTGGGTAAAAAATCCTGAAAACGATTGTTGTATTCAGTATTTGTTTGTTTGACTATTCTTCCGTACAATTCACGAATGAATTGATACAACCCTAGTCATTAGCATGATTTAAGTATAGAGGTTTTACAGCCGTCTGCACTATGCTTAAATAGTTTAACTTTTTTCCATAACAACTTTGTCTCGTACGTAAGCCTTCGAAACCCTGCGATGGTAAATTCATTTTTAGCACCTCGTGCTGATGCCAATTTAACCGATGAAAATCTCGATTTTACACCAAGTTAGAGAACAAGTACTGTACCGAGAAAGAAGCTATTTTAATATCCTGCTTTCATCTACAAGCAACTTATTTCTTCTTTTTTTAGTCCTACACCTCTCGACGCATCTTTCTGGATTTTTACCGAGTGATGATGCTTAGGATGGTTCCTAGGCCCAAACCTCTGAAATTATAGACCTTATAAACTTTGGCCAACATGGAAGACAGATAAAAAGGTAAAGAGGAAAGACATTTGATTGTCAGTTGGTACCAATAAAGATGAAATACCCTACGAAAAAGAAATCGAGGGGGGCTCAAAGTAAAAAGTTTGAGGTGCACTGCATGTCGTAGCTTCGTCAAAGAGTGAAACCTTAGACGACTCACTTGATACTGCAAAACAACTATATTGTACCAATAGCATGAGACCAGAGGCGTATAATCTTTTCCTCTTACTATTATACAAAACCTCAAAAGAAACTGTACAATCAAGAAAAAAGTGACCCATTTCGATCAAACCATTTCCGTTTATAGTCTTGGTGTCTTAGAAACTGATATAATGTTTCTGAGTTTCAATCGTAGAAAGTCACACTCCTACAATTTTCTGGGAAAGCATAAGTTCAATTGATACCGTTTCGCTTAAGCAGATATATTAGGGTTTTAGAAGTACCTCTTGAGAAACGAGATACTAGGCTTCAATTTATATTTTGACCTAGTTTTTCTCTCTTCAACAATATTTCTTATATATTGGAGTTAATGTGGTTAATAGTCACAAGCTGTCGGTCATTCGAAGAGTTCTAGTTTGACCTTTGATTTAGAATTGTAAAACGTACAACTATCAGATTGATTATTTTCATAACTGGTGTTCGAGGACAAAAAATTAAATATCTTTTATTTACGTTATGGATATACAGTACAGTACATCCTGACCAATAGCACAATAAATCGATCATTTGTTTCCATGTGGATATCGTTAAACGGGCGTACGGTTGACTGTAATTATGTATGTATAAAGTTTTGAAACTGTTACGTTGAACAAATGCTTCTCTGCAAAAATACCGTCAAGATCATCGGTTGAGTTCTTCCCAAAAGTGTTGTTCAATTATGAGCTAAATCTTGCAAGTGAGAGACTCCAGGAATATCTTTTCCAGCAATTGAAACGCTCACTATATTTATTAATAACTGTTACCTTCGTCGCGGAGGGGTAAAATGGTACTGTATATTATCATTATTATTTTTGTGCTGAGTAAGCCCAAACTTTCCCTTGGGGAAAAGGGTAGCTATGTATCAGAAAAGTTCTTCTGAAGAAATTTCTCACCAGTTCAATAACTTCTTAAATCTTACTGTTGTGTCAAAGTAGATGAGTTAGATCTACTCGCTTCTACGACTTGGTCATCATCTACAAAATTACTGCATAGAATCCCAGCACAGAGGTCGTTTTCTTCAAGCGAGTCGACAGCTCAGCCAGTAAACGACGCAGTATCTTTCTCTACTCTGCTATCTGGGATACTTACTTATGCTATACATACATAATTTTTTGCCATGCTCACTTGTGAGCATGATTTTCACCGGAATGGACAACTTGAAGTTTGCAATCGTGATTGGTACGTCCAGTGAGCCTCATGAAAACTAAGGCTGAAACAAAAGTCTACAATTTTCGGATGGTCAATTTTTTCTTGGAGTACTTCTGCTCAATCATATAAGATTGCCAACAAATGCTTGGCTTAAACATCTTGAAGACAAAAATATACTGCAACCTTCTGAATTGCATGCTGTGTTTCGTATCAATTTTCTTGAGCTTCCTATTTATATCATCAGGTATCAACCCGAAAATAGGCCAAACGGCTCGTTTCTATTGCCTTATTCTATTCTATTATACCAAGTGATGAGTTAAAATAATCTTGAGCATTTTTCAAATCGTTTTTCGATACTTCGAAGCTTCCATTCTTTCGATACTTAAACACAACTCATACATGTACGGAAGTTCGTTGCTGATTATTGCATGACCCTGCTAAGATAATTGTTCGTTTATTCTTTTCTATGGCAAGGTTTGTCCCTCAGAGAACTTTTAGATATTTTGATCCCTCATGTAGAGTAGTTGTTTTGTGTATTCTACATCATATCAGTAGCAGCATACTACATGTACCTTTTTCAGAATGAATTACTCATTTCAAAACACAGATGGTTACTCAAAACACAGATGGTTTCTTCTGCTGACACATTTTATATGGAGGATATGAAATACAGTCTTAGAATGTAGACAAAAATACGAGTGGAAGTCAAAATTTATCCCACTCTTGTTCCTTCAATTTATGTACTGATACCAATAAACAGTGCCGTCCAAAATTAAGGAACAATTATTAAAATTTCCAAATCTTCAAAAAAAGTGAATCATTGTTTTAAATTTTTACTAAATGCAAACATACACTACTCGAATAATTTCTCAAATTTTCAGGTAGCTTAAATAATACTACCAAAGTTATTTAATATTTTATTACTTTTGAGTGTCCAAAGTTAAAGCACGAAATTAAAAATGGATGAAAATTTTGGAATAACAGGTTTCACATAACAGTAAATAAAAAATATAGGCTGCTTAACATTACTGAAATATTTGTAACTATTGCAAAACGAATCAAAGTTGATGCAGATGACAAAGCAAAGAGTGTGAAATTACGAAAGGAAAATCCTACAATTGACCAGATAAATCGTTCCGAAAGTGCTGTGGGCTAAATTTTGAAACTTTATAATGAAACCAGTAGGCTAACTAATACAAAGAAGCTGGGTAGACAAGAAAAGCTACAGTACGAAAGAATAGGGTTTTGCGACACGTGGCTCTAAAAGACCGTTTTTAAATTGCGGGTAAAATGTACAAATGTTTCACGGCAAACTTCAATTGTATGAAATAGAATTTTATACAAGATATCCTCAGAAAAAGCCGCTAATAAGTAAAAAGCATCAGGCAGACGATTGACATTCGCAAAGAAACATGTCAGTGAGTCAAAAGACGAATAGAACAAAATATTTTTCAGTGATGAATCTAAATTTAATGTACTAGATAGCAATGGTAAGCAGATGGAAGAACAAGAATTGGTAGAAGTATGTAATCAAATTGCATAAAGAAATCTGTAAAGTTTGGTGGGGGAAGCGTGATGGTTTTCGGTGTGATATCAGGCCAGGGTGCATCACCTCTTGTGCGTTTAAACACTAGAGTTGGTACTGCTGTTAACAAGAATGTGTCAGAACAACATGTTGCACCAGTTTTTCAAGATTGAGGAATTAATACTTTTGTTTTCATACAGCATATTGCTCTCTGCCACAAGACACAGCTCATTATGGGATATCCTAAGGATCAAGGAGTAGAGGTTATGGGCTATTCTCCTCAGAGTTCCGACATGAATTCAAAAGAAAACCTATGAAAGACTCTAGTACAAAATGTTATGGTGAGAAATCCAAAAACAGTAAAAGATTTGTGGCTAAAATTACAGCAGAAATAGGCCATGATTACAATTACTCAATGTCAAGATTTGCTGTAGATGAATTCAAACAAATGTCTTCAAACAAGGATACTGCGATTGAAAACTAAGCTTGCAGTATTAAGTATTAAAAAAAACATCTTTGACCTATCCTGTAATCATGTTTAGGTAAAAACTTTAGTTTGTTTCTCAATGTTGAGCACTGAAACAGTAATAAAATGGTAAATAACTATGATAGTACTATTTAGGCACCTGAAATTTTCAAAAATAGTTCAAGTACTGTATGACTACACTCGAAAATTTCAAAAAAAACGGATTCGCATTTTTTGAAGATTTGGAAGTTTTAATACATGTTCCTTAATTTTGGATTACACTCTAGGTTAAACAAGTGAGTTATTTTCTTACGTAGGTTCCTTCCTTGTTGACACACAGTGGAGCGATCACAAACTAACTGTGCCTTACCAGAAGG
The DNA here is from genome assembly GCA_006783055.1 of Trinorchestia longiramus. NCBI lineage: Eukaryota > Metazoa > Arthropoda > Malacostraca > Amphipoda > Talitridae > Trinorchestia > Trinorchestia longiramus. Next base: position 193,847 of record VCRD01000546.1, read on the forward strand.
TTTTTGGTACGTCTGTCAACGAGTAATGCACCGCTTATTGCATTTCTTTCTCAGCGTGAAAATGACGAGCACGCAAAGCATCTGCGAACAATGCAAACGGATAATAGTCGGTAGACCTGACATGGGAGCTGTAGACAGGCTGTAGATCTAGGTTATCAGAACCAACTGTTTAGTTGGTTTCAACTGTCTGGTCGACTCTGTGTTTGAACGTGCATTGTTATGCATTAATACCATTTTTTCAGCAAAAAACACCAATCTCTTGCATATAGGTTGGTGGTTAAAAGCCTCTGATACGTAGTATCCCCTGAAACACCTTCCAAATAAAAGCGTCAGATCCCTGCTCTTTCTTCTTGCTTGGTACACCCTGCAGACGAAGCGACCACGTTTATCTGTGACGTCAGCAAACAACTGATCAACTTCGGTCGTGCGACCACATTGCAACTAACTAGGTGCACGTTTAAGCAGAAGGTAGTGTAACAAACCTAATGATATATTATATGGAATTGTGAATCAATTTTGCTTCTCCTCGAAAACCCCATTCATTATACAATACTATATTAAAATATTTTGCACATGTACTGTAATTTTCTCTAACGGAAGTACCGTAGAAGTGCAACACTATTTTGGCTGTATCGGTCACGAGCAGCTCTTGGTGTAGTATTGTCTTACAATTTGACCAAAGAGCCCTTCGATGAAGTAAAACTCAAATATTTAAATCTAAAAAAGTGCAATCCTTTCTTTAAAATGGATCAAATTTCGAAATCTGTCAGACCGATATCGGCGAACTCTAAGCCTCCAAAGATTTTGGTAATTAGAATCATATCGCTGTAATTTTACTGATTCCACTACTGAAATTGTCGACACAGAAGGAGTTTTTAAATCCGGTAGCCCAAGAAACGACTTAGTCAAGCCACAACTCCCTGGTCAGGTTTGATTTTTTCTAGTGAGAATCGTTGAAACTTTTTTCTCATACGATCTGAAGCAAGTTCAAGCGGAAACCAGAGCAGGTTTTTGTTTTCTATAGTCTGTACTGCGTTTCATCGACACTTGACTTTGATCTCGAGTCTGAAGCCGATTGTTTCGAACATTGAAAATCTTTTGAACTCTAGAGGGTGATTCAGGTGATTCAGGCCTGCGTTTGATGTTGTCATGTATGTTTCGTGAAATCAGAGAATTTTTTTTAACAATTCTTTAACGCTGTCCCCTGCAAGCCCTCCTTGAGCACTTTTCCTATTGTTAAGTAACTGTCGCCATTTTCCACGCACTTGCATACGAATTTCGTAGGAGATTTTTTTCCCATTTATATAATGGGCTTTGAAGTTCTCATTGCGTTCAGTGTAGTGTGCCTCAATGTCAGGCTGCAATCCTTCCTACCACTGTACAACGCTGGAAAGCTTCTGATTTCACTTGACTCCGAGGGTATATATTTAGCTCGCAATGTTACCACTCTTCAGAATTGATGCTGTAGTTACACGGAAACCAGGCATAAATCATCTTTGTGCAAAAAACAGTCTAACTTAAGTGAAACAAAGACAATTATTAATATAAAAATTCTTTCAATAGCCTGATAAAATAAAACTAAATTAGACCACAAATTGTCCCTAAACCAGCGTGCTGTAATGCATTTTATTTTGGAAAAAAGCAGCTGTTAAATCAAATTTTACCTTAAATTTTTAATCCTGTAGAGTAGGTGCTGCTTATGCAGGTTAGTAGTATTGGAGACAAAGTTTTAGGAAATGTAATTTCCAGAAGACACTTATGACGAGTAGAACCCTTATGATGAGTCGATCTTCTCAACAATATTGTGTAAAAAATCCGTTCCAAGTAATATTTACACATCATAAATAAAAAACTAGACACATGAAAGTCCAAAGACATCACTGAAAGACTGCGTGCGTTGTTAAGGATATACAATAAACCCCTGAGTGGCACGCCGGGGTACACTGGCCTCCTCTTTACGACCTCTGGCTTCCAACACCCTACTTGCCGCTGCTGCCAGGCAGTGCTTCTCTTCTGGTTTTTCTTTTACACGCTCATGCACTGTTGTTTTTCTGAGTGCATGTCCATCATACTTCAATCACCAGTGCAAGTGCTTATAAAAATGCAGTTGAAATTCAAATGCCATTGTCATAATTTTCAGGTGGAGTTTGCATCGTTTTTTAATATTAACATAAAAGCATTCAAGTTTGGAACAGAAAGCAAGTATTATATAATGTGTTCCATGCATTTACAAAGCTCAATAACAATGAAAAACACTGAGATTCTATAACTAACTCTTACGTAAAAGACAGAACGTTTGAAACTAATAAATCAATTGAGTTATGAGCAAATATATTTGATTTTCTTTGGAAAACTTTCAATTCGCTTCTAAGTTCAAGATCGTGGAGTTGCAGAGTACCTGGGAGACATGCAACGATTCGTGATGAACACAAAGTTATTTCTTCAAATGAAGTATGTATTAGATCAGGCACCTAACCAAAGTTAATCTCATGTTTTCACAGTCAGACCCTTCTTGAGACCCTAATTTCTCAATCATTTTAATCGAAATTTTAATTTTTCATCATGAAAAATCTATTTGTTATGTTACTTGTAAGTTATGCTTTTGTCATTGATAATATGCTATTTTCTACTAATTTCATGGCAAATTCTTGAAGCCGGTGCATTTCGCCAACGCTTTCTCTTTGCTGCTCCTTTTCGAAGGAATTCAAGCGTCGACGACTCCAGACGATTCATGCAGAGTTGAGGCCTGCCAACTTCAATAAGCAGACCCTGAACAGGAAGAGCCCGGGGAGGGAATTCCATGCATTGATTACCACAAGCGATTGTCCTGTTCTACTATGAGCACATGAAAGAGAACTCATGCTCTGATCCTTATCAGCTGATGGCTATGCTCTAAGAGATGTTTTGATCCTGATCTTCAATTGGGCTAACTGACAAAAGAGTTAAAAAAACAGACATGAGAAAGGTTGTAAGGTCAAACTGGAATCTTGAACTGCATTACTTGAAACCGTGTATTGTGTGTTGCTCAATGTCATTCAAATTCAAAGTAGCCCAATTGATTACACTTCTGTAGCTGAGTAAATTATATGAACGGACTTATCCTCTAAAAAAGGTCTCAGGACAGAATTCATTAAATTCATTACAACATTTCTTAACGACATTGAATTTTTGACTAATATGGCATAGCAAAATCTTAAAGTATATCTGACAGTGTCTGCTCATCAATAAATACTCGCAGAATTGAGATTTGCACTATGACTTAAACTTCACTCAAAGATAATGACGTGAAAGTATTGTCCGTTAAGAATTGCTGAGTATTATATGATAAGTCGCCGTTTAATGCTCTTCCACTGAACATCACGCCATGACCTCAACATAATGAAGGCCTGTACTACCATGACCACCCTATGTTTACCCTTTCATTTTCGTGTGACGGTCTGCATTTTTCTTTGAAAGAATTATTTGACATTATCTAGAATTGAAGTTACATTTTATGGATAGCTTAGTTCGATTGAATTAGGCAAAAAAATGTATGTTCTTTTGATTCAATCGAAGTTTTAGTATTCATCAATCATCCATGAAAATTTGTTCGAAATTTCTAGGTCAAGTTTTAAAATTTTCTTCATCATCACAATATGCAAAATTAGTAAATTTATAGATCAAGAAATAATTCTTACATATGACAATCGTAGTCTGAAAACGTGAAAGTTACGTACGTACGTATGTATTCAATCAGTTTCATTGGCGTGTCCACAACTTCAGGCTCCACCTTAAATACTTTATTGAACAATAATTCACTAATTAATAAGAAATGCGGCATCTGAGCAACATTCACCAAACTTTTTTCCTTTAAAATTAGTAATAAGTTGATTTTTTTTAAGATCTGACATGATTGCACAGCTAAACTTTCAGCTCTGCTTGTTGCTCTAAAGCAATTCCTGAGACCGCAATTTTTGATTCAGATAAAAGTGATTTTCAAACTTGTTTCTCTTTGCACTAGTTTTTGTCATGTTTGCAGGCTTTTAAGTATAGACTTTTTAACATCAATTTTTACTCCGCACTCATACTTTCTCATTCACAAAGGGAATCTTGCCGTTTCTTTCTGTCATACCTAGATTTGCAAAGCCGATCTACATCCTAATTGTGTGAACCGGGTATTATTCTTTCAAAGAAATGTCATAAACTACAAGAAAAACATTTTTTTGGCTGTCCTCTCATATTGAAGATACGGTAGATAATTAACACTAACGCTGTATTAGACCATGAAAGCCCAGACCGATCAAACTTATTTTACTGCAATTGCTGCGCAGTGTCTAAAATTTCTGATTCAGGAATTATGACCAAAGCTCATAAATTAATTTAACGTTTAGTCCAACGTGGGGTAAACCTCTTCCAGCAATGAGCGTGAAATGAGTCTAGGAGTTGCGTATCCTCGTGGGTGGTAAAGAAAAAACTGGTTGTCGAGAATATTACACCAACATCTATTCATTTTCTATGTAAACTATGCATCACTATTCCATTTGCATGCACATCAAAGTTTAATCAATCTGTAATTTAATTTTAAAGCCGACACATCTGTTCAACTACGGAACATAACCAGCGTGCAACTGCAGCGTCTTGTAGAGAACATTACTCATCCGGAGATCTCCGAATTGTCTTGACCTCAATAAAGGAGAAGCTTTCATGGGGATCTGCAGCCACAGCCGGCAGGACAAGGCAGCATCTTGTGTAGCAGTTTATTGTATCCTAATTTGAGTTAAGTTCTGCGTTCCGGGAGAAAGACGTGCAGGTTGTGGGCAAACTTGCGAGTGTAACCTAAATATGGATTTCCCTTTCATTTTTTCCATAAGTTCAACAATTCGGTGGAGAGCTTATCCAGCGTAAACTTATGATATATTATAGAATAAGTTGTAATCCGTATAATTTAATTCAAATTGCTATTTTTTGTCATTAATAACACCATTTATTCCATAATTATCAATGTGACATATGCGTATATACAAATCCATAAGCATTCAAGTAACAAATACGTGATATACTTCTATAGTGTTAAACAGAATACCAGAAAAATTCAACAAAATATGGTCATAGAAAAAATTGCATATCAACCATTTTCGTTAAGTTTTTATTCATCATGCAAACCTTATCTAATGCTGTTGAATCTACAGTGACTTTTGTTAACTACCAGAATTTACATTGTAGCTACCCACATGGAATTTAGCATGGTATTTTCCCCAAGCAGAATATCTCAAACACCATAAATATCACTGAAATTTGCGAGTCTCTAACAGCCATGACTGTGTTTGAGGAATTTGGAGTTAACAAACCACAGACAAGAAGCTCTAAGAAATATTCCGGATTGGTCACAGTGTTGACCACAATTACAGAGGGCAGCTAAACCAACATCTCTTTTGATGTGAGCTTCAGAGTGTGAAGAAAAGTCGTTTGTTCATGCTTGCCATTGTATTGTATGCAGAGCGAGGCTCGCTGGTTCTAGTCAAGATATTCGGGCCCGAAACTCTCACTGAGAACTGCATTTAGCAGCTAACTGCGAAAGAGGCTTTAAATTTTGTTAATCTAAAATCCCACTAGCACGAACTTATTGCATAGATTTCAATGCGAGCCAGAAGGTAAAATTAATTATTACGACTACATTTATTCAGTTTTCGTTTTAACTCTGAAGTATAAACGTCTGTTTCTAGTTTTTTTAACTTGTTGTAGGAAGTATTTCTGTGGTTATATCTGGTCGATAAAAAACTTAAAAAAAGTTGTTTAATAGATCTAGAATATTTGAAATTGAAGCATCAAGGATTTGGAACTAAACGAATTTTTAATTAAAATTCGTGTCTACAGTGGTTTCCTACTTGGTACAGCAAAGGCTCTTGAAACCTTCGAGATGCTATTAGAATGAAAATTTGTAGTGTTCGTCCGAATGCATGATCAGTTTTTAAAGTATTTATATCAGTGGAAGATAACAAAGTATCACTACTCATTTGTTGACGAGGAATAAAAAATTATGATGTATCAAATGAATACGTGCGGTGTTATTAATTATTGAATTGCATAGTTTGATACACTTGAAACTTGAACTTCAAAAATACAGGAATTCAATTCTGAAGTTGAATTTTGTTTCTAAAATTGACCATTTATTAGGGCCAAACACAGTTTGAACAATAAATCGCTGCATTTATTATTTTTTCTGACTTGGTTGGATAGGTTTTCGGTTTTTAAATTTTTCACGCTTCCATTAAGGTCCAGAATCACATTCTTGTTCAATCTCTTTCAGTTCCATTCAAGAATACCTGTACACTGTTTCACAGTTCAGTTTCACGTCAGCAAGTGAACTCGAACACAATACTTCATAAAGCTCATGTCAAGGCGAATTTCAGTTTCGTCACAGCCCAACTCGTCGATTTGTGCTGCTCGTACTTCACTGTTTTTCCTTACGCAGCTTGCATGGTTTACTAGGACTCCCTAAAAGATTTCGTTTCAAATCATGTCATTTAAAAGTAAGCCTGTTCTTGTACCTTGGTTTGTAAGATAAATTAGCCATTGAGACAGAAAAAATGATCCTAGAATCTGAGGACATCTTTGGAATAGTTTGGCGAGTGTTGAGTGGTTTTACTGAAAATTTTTAAAAATAAAATAAAATGCAATTGAATTTGAATAGATTCCCACTAAAAACACTAAGAACTTCAATGCAGATCTTCAGAGACCTTGGCCTTGATTTTTCACATATAATTCTAGAACCATGAATGCTTCACATCGCTACAAAACAACGCACACACACTTTTATTTAACATTCAGTAATCAAATGGCGTAGCTTAGTTAATTTTAATTCATTATTCAAATCTATCTCTTCTTTTGTTTTTTCGTTAAAAGAGAACTGACATGATCATGTTTCAACATAAATGTCTCACCAGACCTACACCCAGGGCCTATGCTGGAAACTTCAAGTGCAAGAACTAGGAGGGATTTCAACGACCGTGCAGTGAAATGGAAACTCAAGTGTGCAGACTACAGTTGAGGACTGTCCTGCTCTCTCTTGGACTCTAGTGTCGCCTATTGGAACCTATTCGCTACCCGCCGACGCTTCAGTTGTAACTGACCCCAAATGTGCTTATCGAAGAGAACATAAAACTTTCCTATTAGCTCTCCGAGACACGTGCAGGGGTTACATGAACTTCATGCTTCCCAACAGCTGTACAAGATAAATATTATGAGCCTAAATGATTTCTCTTAACGGATTACGAATAATATGATTTTAATATACAAAAAAATAAAATCTAAAAGACGCAACTAGCAGCATGAGTTGACTGTTTGCAGTAGATTCGTCTCAAGATCAAGTTCAAGTGCAACTCCTAGTCCTGCGTAATAATTTGTGCACTTTTTGAATGTGAGAATATAGAGACGATCGTACTTTTATTTACCAGTAAACTGCAGGTTTATCTTAATAAACAACGTACATTTTAATCAGCTATTTTAATGTTTGAGTTGACTTACATTGCAGCGCTACAAAAAGCTTTATGCAACAATTTAGCACAATATCTAATATTTTTCATGCGCTTATAGCCTGCAGATTTAGCTTTCAAAAGAGCTTTAAAATAAGTTTAGCTTAAGCTAGAGCTTATAGCTGGTACATTGCTTATTTATGGACTGCAAATTGTATTTCTGAATAGCATCAAAGTACTTTACGCGTAAGTCGGCTTAATTGCTTTTAGTGTTATTCTTGACACACAAAGAGCAGATTCCATGGCCCTGCCTTCAATAGAACTCGTTTGCCGACACTGGATCTGTAGTGGAGAGGTGGAGGAACTCTCTAAAATTTATAGTCACTAATTGGCTGACATTTATTGAAGGATAGATTATATCCAAACTCTGCGATCCAGTAACGACTCTTATTCAGTATTGAAATTATTTAGACATTAAGTTCATGTGGATATGAGACTAGAACTGTTTACCATAACAAGAAGATTTATCATTATTATTACTAGTTGTAACGCTAGCTTGCCCAAACCTTGACTGTAACGAATATTCGATGACGCTTTTCAGACTAGCCATCAATCGAAGAATCTTCAGATGACCTTTAAATATAATAAATCAAGAATTAACTCATCAATCTCCAGTTCGTCAAACAATATCTTGATTTATATCGCAACTTGTTTACTAAGCAACTGGTTTTCGATGAGTTCAACTATACCTGCTAGTCAAATGATCAGATAAAATTTTATTGTAAATACTAATTTTTTTAATTTTTACAAAGTACCTTTGCCACTGTTAGGGAGCACATGACATCATAATTGAAATTACATAATGAAATTACAGCTTTACATGCAGAGCAATCTCGCTCAGTCTCTCATCCTGGAAATATTAGGATTGCAACCACAATTCTATAGAAGAAAGTAAGCATCTTCCACGCCCTGATACAAGTCAACTTGCGCTCTTTCATGTTAATATCTGATGATCGTGAGACTACAATTTTTGTAATAAACATCGATTAATCCCTTCACTTTTATGTGTTTTACAGTCATTTTCAGCGCGTGCACACCCACAAATCCATAACTCAAATCTTAAATTCGCGTGCGAGTGACGAGCAATTTTGCTGAAACCTGTGAAACCTCCGCCGTCTCGACCTCAGATAAGCAGCCTCGCTCCACCCCAGTGCGTGCAAGTACGAGATGCGGAACCGAGGAGCAGTCGTGCAAATCATTGATGAGTAGAGCTCCTCAGTTCCACACGGAAGTGATTTGATCAGGTAATTTTTGGCAGATAACGTGATGGATCGTCTTCGTCAATCACATTTTTAAATTGATTTTGTCTTATAAACAATTGGATTTTTTAAGAGGGTTTGATGTGTATAATTTTTTATTGTGTTAATTGCCGGTTGTCTAATTATATCCGTACACGTAATATGCGATAAAATGGTATGGTAGTAATAGTAAGGGAGGCGTGGTGTTTATGAACTACGTATATTAGTGCCTCTCATTTCAGAAATTTATAAACTGTTCACACTTCCCTTAATAAAGAATATGTTCACGTGGGTTCTGCAATCATACTACTTAGATATGATTTTATTTTATATAACTTGAATTGAATCAAACATATTTATTTCCTCTATGAAAGGAGCTGGCATTTCGTTTCTAGGAAAACTGTCGAGTTCCTGACCTTATGGTCAAGGTTTTCACTCGCGTCCGGGTTCGAACATCCGTTGCAAAGTTTTTCTATTATTTGTTCAATACTGACAACAGCCTGAGCATCAAGGATCCACCACTCCTCTAGTTTCAGAATTTCCGTTCGCAACCGCCCGATATGCGCAACAGGAAACGTCGGAATGCGCTTGCTTGCATCTGAGCTTGTTAAGAGTTGGTATTTTCTATTGTCTTATGTTGTTAGCGAGGCGACCAAATTGAAAAATCTTCTGGCTTGCCTTTAATGAACAGTCTTGAATGCTTAATTTTGGCTGTAAAAATTAAAAGACTCTATTTGAAATTAAATTACACTCTTATTAACGTACTTTCAAAGTTTACTCTTATATAATTAATTCTTTTGATCTATGATGAAATTGTAAAGGCTCATATCGATATCGTATGTATTTATAGTAGAAAACCGTAACATTTTACTATATCGAAGGGCTTTTCTTTGGGAGGACCCAAAAATGCTTAACCTTAGTCATATATAATAGAAAAATCAACAAATGTTACTCGAATTTCGGTGCTGGTTTGGAATCTATTCGAGTATGATGAATTCAAACATAATTTTAAGATAATATAAGAAAATATTGAATTTAAAAATGAGTGACAATAAGGTAGGAGGTTATGAAAATGAAAAATGATTATTTCTTACAATATTCTTTTATGTTTTTAGCTAATTATACTATATTTGCTGCTCCAGGGTGTGAGACCGTTATTATCAGCATATTTGTAAGCAAGTGTGACCTGGTTATCAGTTGCCAAATTTTTCGACTGTAAATTCTTAACCAATCTTTAATATCAGGAAAACAATTTTAAATATTTCAAACTTGAATATTCTTTCATTTAACACAATATTGTACACTTTCAGATAAAACACTTAACTTAGTTACAACAAGAAACTATTGCATTCATTCTCATTTTTTGACGCTCATTGAAGTACCTTGTGTGCACCTCCCTAAAACAAAAAAAAACTGCAAGGAAACTCGCGACATATAAGTATCTCAACGGCCTGAACGATGTTATCCTGGAAGGGCTTTTCAGCAAAGATGATAATATGAAACTTCAAACCATCCCAAGCTCTAAACTTATTTCAACTTAAAATTCCTTAAACTTGGAACCAGGTGCTCGAAAATATCGTTTCTGCTGACACTATGAACACATTTAAGAATTGTCTCGAAAAATATTGGATGACGAACTCCGCATTATTGTAACGTACTGATTTTATATCCCTAACTCCTGGCACCAATGGATGATTGTGATACATGTACGTGATTGAAATGCCTGCACGTAAATGAAGTGGGTGTACGTGACTGAATTTGCTTACGTGATTGGGGTGTACATGCATGATTGATGCCTATACTTTAGACGGCATGAAACTTGGGTAGCTGCCCAAGAATTGACTAAACGGCAAGTTCCTCTAGCCTTGTTCAATTCTATTCTTTTCTATTCTACTCTTAATACATTAGACAATGCTTAACTACTAATGCACCAGTCTTTTGGTCTTAGATGATCCAGGGCTAAGCAGGCAACCCAATAAGCCATTGCATGGTAGTGAACAAATGTTTTTGCTACAAGTCAATGATTATCATGGAATGCTTTATTATTTTGTAGTAGTTTTACCAATTGTATCTTCAAAATATTTCTGCTTTAATCCATTGCACACTTACGAATAATTTTTTTAATGTAACTGAATTTAATAAAAATGTGAAAACAATCTTCGAATCTTTGACATAAATATTTTTTAAAGACTTCACTAAGTTGTAACGACTTCAACAATAATTATGATACAAGCATAATTTCTACTTGAAGGTAAATTTACAAGAATACTTGTTTTAGTAAATTTCCTTAAATAATCGAGTGTCTTGGCTCTAGGAAACGGTATTCATAACCCAATATAACAATTAAAAAAATTATCCATTGTGTTTTTTATTATTCAACAATTGATTTCTTCTGATGATCCCAAAAAGCAATGATTTTTTGTATCATAACCATTAAAAAAAAGTTGTCTCTCAATAGTATTGTACATTCGGTATTGGTTGCTACTAAATACTAAACCGAATATATAAAGCAGCTCCTAAATGTACGAGAACTGTTTTTTCAACTTCTGATGGGCTATAAAAAAGGTAAATTTACATAATAGAATAATTTATTGCCAAAACAACTATGGGGTATTACTTATTTCTCTACATAATTACCAAAACGCTAGAAACGCCGAACAGTGCACATTCATGAGTGCACTCGTATTTTAAAACAAACCGAAGGTTTCAATTGTTTTTTGAGTCCTCAGAAAAGACGTCGAAAGTGTTATAACTTGAATGCACTTCGTGCAAATGGGAAGACAAATTAGGTTTTACAGAAGAGCAGTTTGTGTTCACCTTCCTGAAACTAAAGATTTTTTACTCATATTAAATTCACATTCAACCTAATTATTCACAATTTTAAAGCTAAAAGGATCAGTTGGCTATTGCACATTTTCGTCAATCAGTGGTACAGTAAAGAAGGGTAAAAACAGTCTCAGACAGAATATTTTCTTTTCAGTAATTAGTTCACTGAAAAAGAGTATACTAAAACAGGTTGCAATACGTACTTGAAAAAAAACAGTTACTCTATACTCATTCCAAATCTTTCAAAGTCAGTTTATTTTTAACAAATTTTACCCCCAATTAAATCTTTCGTCTTGTAAAAAAACCTCCTCCATTGCAGAGCGGGTACGAGCTCGCTTTGAGACGGATGTGGCGTGTGCCCGGGCCTACCAAGCTTTAATTGACATTTTCCGCGACAGTTGAAGTCACAACCACTGGTGTGAAGTTGTAAACTAAGATAAGCTCGCAAACTCATGCGTCGAGAGAGTAAAATATGAAGGAGGCGGTTGCTGGAGGACCAGAGACACCGTTTTACTATATGAGCTTACATTGCTAATAGTGTACACATACACAGGCCAGACTTTCCACACGGAGGTAAAGTGCGTCGGTGTCCTATTATTCCCTAATTAATTATTTAAAACGTATAGACAGCTTAAATTAATTGCATTTCTAGCTTGTTAGAGTGAGATTGCTCATACAGTGAGACGCTGATAAATGGCCAGTCTGCGGACAGCGAGACAGAACAACTCCGCCTCTCAAGTCACTGGATATTTTCAACTGAATTAGTTAGCAGAGCCGTAAATTTCAGTGCTACAGTCCGGAGGTCAAACAGATTCTTAACATTGATCAAGAAAGCCTCCAAGATAAAGCAGGAGTTTGATCAACTCTTCAGTGTATATTTCATATTTCTTGAGGTATTCTTTTTGTTTATAAATTTTAGCATAACTGTGTTCGTAACATGTTGTTAAATCTCTTAAAAGAATGTTGTTTGGCATAACATTGCTCCATCGGTGACAAACTTAGTGCATGAGCACAGAACACCAAGTAAAATTGTATCTGGATGCTACTGTGTACCTATGAGCATTCTTCAAATTCTGTCAGTCAGTTGACTAAAATATTGAATTGAATTGACTACAGACAGACGTACATAGCTACCAAGGAGTTCACTATAGTTATTGGGTGGAGAAATTTCTTCGTAAGTTTATTACCCTCCATCAATCAACTGCGCTCCATTACGTTGAATCTTCTCTCGACTTCTCCCCAAGTTCATCACTTTTATCGTGATGGTTGAATCCACAAGATAAATTTTGTTTCACGCTCTTCTGTCTCTGGTATATGTCTGAAAAATATCTGTTTATAAATAAATTACCCAAGATCAATCAAATTTACCTTTGTGTGTATACAGATAGCACAAGTGAGTAGTCTAAAAATGTATACGTAGGAATGAATGTTTTTAAACCATTGTATAAGCTTTTAAAATTTTCATATGATGTAAAACGAAAAAGTAAAATATTTAATTTCTTTTTATACCTTTGTAATCCCCTTTTAAATTCAATCACTTCTTCAACGTCTCTTTGAAGCTTTCGAGTCATTTCTCTAACTGCATTTTATTTCAAGTTTTGATAATTTGTCTAGATCCAATTTTGCGTAGGGCTCGCCCAGTGCTTTCCACTTTGCGGTTTTTCTTCTTCTTTTAATACGACTGCATTAAACATATTAAAAGATTAAAATCTGAATCCAATGAAGACTGGTAGGTTTTGGTTAAGAAGTGGCTTTCTTTGCCCCATAACACAAAATCTTGGATCAGGATTCATTCGAAAGTATCATGCGCTCTGTCAGTCCCACGCACAATTTTACAGTGACAAATAATCTTTAAGGAAAAAGCGTCGTCGGTGTGCCATGTCCAACAGCTGCAACCATCTACATACACTCCACACAGCCCGCCTGCATAGAACGTGTTCCTATGCCAGAAGAGTCCGATGGTAGGCAAAATTACCGTAAGGTTGAAGCTGTTCTTCAATGCATCTACTCCATAACTCCTTTCTTTTCAATTGTAACCCGCGTTTCTTACTGTGGCTCTTCACGCTGGAAAACATTCAGTGAGGAGCAAATTCTTCTTCCTTTGTTTTTCTACAAAGGAAAAATGGCTGCTAAGACACACGCACATCATTTTATACGTTTAGTCGTTTAGATATTGTCATGCAAATATAAACAACCGCTTTAGAAGTAAGATTCCTCAATGGTAAGTCTGAATTTCTTATCTTTCCATGCAAAATGTCTATGGACAACTTTGGTCTTGGCTCTACCTCCAATCCTCCAAGCTGAGAAAAAAGAACTTCCTGACTTTCTATAAACTTGTTTGCGCAATGAACAAAATTTTACAGCATTTCTTTCGGTAATAACTTTCAGAAACAAGTGTATCGCGGACGAGAAGTACCCTAGTCTCACTGCGAGTCTCAAAAATTGATAACCTATAGGCATTAAATAAAAAACATTAGAAAAATCAGTATGTATTAGTAAACTAGGCATCAATTTATATTATCGGTGATTGAATGATCTCCGTCGACGTATTGTACATTGATAAAACACGGGTATAAAAGTTCAACGAATGAGATTATACACCGTTCAGTGTCTTTCAAATTCTGATCAGTTCAGAAGTGGGCAGTAACTTATCGGTAGACACAAGTGTAAATTTCCTTATTGACAGTCATAAATGACTTATCTTATGGTATAATTAATGATAGGGTACAATATCTTATGGTACAATTTCCTCACGAAATATAATATGAATACTCGTTTAAGTTGTAGTTATTTGATTCTCTTGATTCATTTATCCTCATAAAAAGTTCATATCCTTCTCAATAGCTGAGTAGGAACGTACAGCTATTGTAGCCTGTTATGGAGTAGGTAATATACATCAAAGATTTACTTAGGGCTTGCTAGGCTATTAGAACACGAACCAAAAGTACTTGCCTTTACTCTCCAGTCCAAACAATTTCTAGCGTCTTACGTAAATGTGAACGAGAACATTTAAAACTATTTCTCATTTGATGATGAACTAAACTCTGTTTGTAAGTTATCGTACACCAACAATTTAATAGTGAATTAATAGTTATAATTTTCAAACTAATTATTTGAGCACCATATTTTAAACATTCACTGAAAAAAGGGCTTGCTGTCTGAGCGTTTGCTTTCTTACAATAAGACTGGCGATTTGAGGGTGGTGTAGTTCTTGAAACAGCATTATCAAGTCGCTACTTCAAAATATCATGCACGATAACAATCTTTCTATAAAACCTAGTACATTCCTGCTACTTCTGGCTATATCAAAAACAGATTATTTACCTGAAAAATTCATAAATCATGTTACGAGACTTCCCCAAACAGAGGACAGCAAATGTGTCATTTCACGTTGATGCGATCCATAACCACATTACGGGCTACGTTTACAGCACAAGACGTATGCCGAGCCTGGACCTCTCATGCAGTCCCTAAGATCATCCTGTATCTTCTTTCTTTCCTGGGATTTGAGGTATGAACGCTCTCCTCGAGACCACATAGCTATTTTGTTTGGCTGATAAATTGTACCTTCGAAGACAGGCCGTATTTGCAGCTGAGCTGAACGTGTGTCAATAATGTTTGTTATTGAGATTGAACACTCGCAACTTGAGATGCAAATTTCATAGTGTTAAACAAATTTCGGCGGTGCCAACCATTATAGTTTAGTTTTAAGTGAATTTTTAGTTGTTGTTGACATTTGATAGTATTTTTGTAGACGTCTTCTGTTGAAAAATTGTATCGTACGACTCGTATAAACAAAGGTTGATTATATCCTAATACTTGCAACCGAAAGAGATTTTTAGAAGATTGAAATAGTAAATGGTATTACAAATCTATGATAGTCGTAATTTTTCAATTGTAAAGATAATATGAGCCATAATAAGGCTTCGCCGAGGGTGGAAATACTCATCTAGCTCAATGAAAATGGTCGACAGAAACTGCAAATGCGGCACCGACATTATGAGTAATAAACTGTCTTAGACAAACCAAAAAAATTCTGAAATCAGCTTTTAAAATCAAACAACTGGAATAAACTTTAGCTCCAAAATATTTCCCTCACGTTTTGGATCATATTTCCCTCATTTATAAACTTCCGCTGTATTGTTAAAACTATCACGAATAATATCAGCAAAATTTAAACGAGCAATCTGGGAACCTGGGACATTTTGCTCAATACCTGTCAGGAATATTTAAGCCCCACGTGTACCTTACATGATCACCTGATCGTGTGTGGTGCTGGCATATTAAAGTTCCTAAGCTTGATCCTCCTTTCCTGACCATCATGACACGCCTAGAAAAAATATGAGGAGGAATTTTCGCTCAGCGACCATCGCTAGCCCAGGCTACTCTAGTCATTTCCGTGAGAATCTAAGCCGTTCAATGACTCGAAGCGAATAGCGATTATCCTCTTTAAATTTCAGGTGATAGAAACAGGGTGTTTCAAGTAGAAAATAGAGAATGAATAGCACAAGATCTTCAACTACGGAATATTTTTTTTAATATTGTCAAAGGACAGACGTGTTGGACTCAGAAATTTCATCACTGAACCCAGCAAGTACAGCTTATTACGGTAGATATAGCTTCAATCATTTCGTAAATGTATGTTTATCAAGAAGACGGTTCTCATAATGACGTGAAAAAGTAGGGCTATGCATTTCCCGATCACTCTTATTATGTCACACTCAGCTGCCACATCATGTGAATCCTGTGTGGATTTACAGGAAATTAAAAGTAATTTTAAAGTCACTAATGTATTATATATCCTGGAAACGCCTCGCATGTGGATCTCAAAGGTAATTCCCCTTAGGTTCATGAAGAGAGCATAACATCATATGTTGTATTTGATATGACGTAAAGTTCTTCTCACGTCAGAGCATTCTTCTCTCATATTTCATTTACTTAGAATGTTGAAAGAATTACGTTTAATCAGTTGTTGACGAATAATATTAGTAAGTCTCTTTGTCGCACATAAAATATTTTTTATGGTTTAGGGTCAAATTCATGACACAATTTTAGTTCAATTACAAAAATATATTATGAATCTTAAAAGATTTTTTAATTAAAAGTATCCCGAATCGAACATGAATAACATTGACTTAGAAAATACACTTTTCAAATTTATTACATTCAAAATACAACAACACATCCAAACGACACCGATATATTTCTTCCTGCTATAATTTTTCAACCTCGAATAACTAAAAGTTTAATCAAACAATTTCAAAAAGTTTTACACGTTCGTGGTTTTCCGCGTCAATTGACGTAAAAGTTTTTTAACTACCACTGGTTTTTCACCTCTATTGACGGTTTTCAAATAACCGGGTAGGTGGATTTTAAATGTTGTTTCCTTGTTTCTTGGGAGTTTTTTGGTTGATTAGGGAAAAAAACATTTTCTCTAATTTTTCATAACCACAGATGGTACATTATGTTTATATTAATGTGACCACGCACGGGTTAATTTCAGTTCACACATTCGATTCAAGAAGACCCGCTTGCAGCAGCCATATGTAGGCCGACGTTCACGTCCAGCAGCTGCTTTCTGGATGCATCGGACATGATACGCGACTCATGTATTGTCCGAGACCATCCATACCACGTCATCCATAAACCCTCATTTTCAGTATGAAATTCCGTCATGCTTCTGTTGAAGTTTTCCGTCATAAACTGTCACAGAAATTTGTTAATGAATGATGTTACAGTTGCATACCTTCTAGCAAAATTATGATTTAGTAAGGAAACTGGTATGAAGGTCACTTCTACACGTAGTTTATACCTAATTATGATTATATTATAATGAGTCATGAAATATGATTTGGAATAATCTGGACGCAAATGCATTTCTCTGAAATGACACTTGAGGAATAAATATTTTGTATCTGATGAAATAGGATCGCTGATCGAAATTCCTTCCGTTATTGCCTATAAAATAATCGACAAATTTTCAGAAAAATAAAAGTTAGCTGGCGTTCTCCTTACAATTGACTTAATAGGTTTCTATCTTTTCGATGAAATAACATTCTGAAGCATGATTGTAATGGAAAGCGATGACACTCCATTGCTTGCAAATGATGAACTTAAGATTTTTAGAAAGTAAAATTATTGTCAGAAGTGAAAAGTATTTGACTAATCGTAAGTAAGACTCGCTTTTATTTGCATGACTCGTACACTCAGGCAGATCGAATGCTGCCTATAGCTAAAGCAGAAAGCTCTTAATGAGCTCTGATGTTAAACGCCGTAAATTAAAGGCTGTAATGGGTCCTAGGTAAAAGTTTTGCAGCTGAGTTCAATCATGATCTACAATATCTATAAAAGACATTGCACTCGTTAGCATAACTTTTTGAATACTCCTTTAATTGCTTGCAACGAAACTATGAGCGTTGTATGAAGTTTAGTGTCAACCGCAAGGTATGTCATCAGAGTTTATGAGTTGATCGCGTTAGTAGAGGTCTTCTCATTAAAGATACTCTTTTTCAACGAGTGCGTATAGATAAAGCTGCCAGTACTCGGTACTAATAGTCAGGATTTTATAACGAGCGTCTGTTGCAAACCTTACGGGTTAACGCTAGGCTTGAGCATAAAATATTCGAATGAAAATGATATTTTGGCAAAATTCATATGCATATATTAATATAAATATGCTCTGAAATATAGTGGAATTATTCATCTATCATGCCTATTTTGTATCGAAATAATTTAATTATTTATATTCATATCTTTTCGTGGGTTATTAAGTCAGAAAAACAAAGCAATACCTACAACACATTCACCACCTCCTTAGTTTCATAACAATGATCATGCTGAACTTCAGAAATTGATCACTCCTATCCAGTCAATATCACACGATTTCGCCGGTTTGCATTTGCTAGAAAAAGGTGAAAAATGTTATTGTGTGCACCAGCTGCCGCGGTCAGGCTGTCAAAAGTCTCAGCAGGGGCACAGATCAGGCAGATCCAGTTGGTCAAGATGCCGTGCTGGTCTGTAAAAATGAGGCAAGATTTTCATTGGCAGGCTTCTCATGCTTATGTACAGCGCAGTGGCGCTAGCACAGTGAAGAAAATCTGCGATAGTAACTACACTCAAAATGCTAATAGTGCATTTGCATTTCATAAACTTCAACATTAAACTTACTAGAATTTTGAGTATAGGTCAAAATTTGAAAGTATGCAGGTTTTTGTCAACGTATGTATTTTCCCTGTAACATGTTTATAAACCAACACAAATTCAAGCCTGGAGTTAATATTATGTTTACTGTTCCTCTAGATAAAAAAATTAAAAAGGAAAAAGAAAGCTTCAAATATATCATCATTAATAATGTGTGATAATATTTAATAAATTTACCCTTAATGATAGTTTAAATTTATTATCTCCACGAAAAAGCCTTCTACATGATTGAACATAACCATCGACGAGCATGAAAATCAAGATTTTCAGTCTATGTGAAATGGACCACATGTATTTGAGAATAGTTTTACAGAGTCCTCGCGATTTAGACAACAAATATGCTTGCAAATATGTTATTTATAAATTCTTCGAAACTTATTGGAATTTTCATAATCGTTAGATTAAACGAAACCCTATTTTCGCCAGGATTATTATTTAGCCACTTTAGGTGACCAACTTTCAAAATTTTCCCCTGCTTACACAGACGCAGCTTGAATAAATGCATAAACTCGCAGAATTTAAGCAGAAGATGATACCAGTTGTTACCTAATCCTTCATATATACTTGACAAATCAATTTCACAATTATTTTCATATATCAATGAGAAAAAATTTTGATATCTGTTTGCAATTGTTGTTGTTTGCACATCATGTAATTTGCTGATGTGGATGTTTCACTAGATGTGATCACCTACGTCTCTTGCACTGCAGTTTAAAATATTTACTTACCTTACACCCTTCAGTACTGAAACAGACCCCTCTGTTTCAATTTCATTTGTGGAAAAAATCTATGGTCATATAGTGCTTTAAGTTAAATGAGTATAGGAATGTTCGACGGTCAGTTATACGCACAGAGTGCTCCTGAAGTCTTTAAAATTTAGCAAATTTATTACGAAAACAATTTGAGATATTTTAATCAGCGGTATTGTACTCAGCAGTTACCAGAGTTTTTAACCCCATTGCATTTGCGTGATTCAAGCATCCTGTTGATGACCAAAGGCACTGCTGAGTGAGCCCTTAAAAATGGCTACTCCTCAAGAAATGGCACAATGCGTATCATGGTGTAGTGAAACACAATACGCTGACAGCGCAACAATAAAAATAAGTATGGAAGAAATCCACCATCACGTCTGTCAATTCGTACATGGCACAAGAAATTAATAGGGACAGGGACAGTGTTAGATAAAAAGAGTGGACGACCAGCATCTGAGGAAAGCATCGATAGTGTACGACAAGCTTTTGTTCGTTCTCCCACATCCCACAAGTCCATCCGTACTGTTCCCATATAGTTAAAGCCACCACGTTCAACAGTGCACAAGGTACTACACAAGAAGTCGCAATTATACGCTTATAAAGTGTAATCTTACAGACTCCTGTGCCAAATGATAAACCAAGATGAAAAGAGTTTGCAGTTAAAATGCTTGTACGAAATTTCTGAGAATAAAATATTCTTAACGCATTTTTGTTTTAGTAATGAGACAACCTTTCATGCGTCAGGAAAACTGAACAAATCCTATGTGAGAATCTGGGGATTAAAGCATCCAAACGCAACAAGAAAAGTTCAGCAAGATAATCCACAAATGAAGGGGTGGTATGGGACCATGTGCAATCGAATCATTGGCCCATTCTTTTTCAACGAGACTTCAATTGCTGCAAGTGTCTATTTAAATCTTCTGACCGAATATGTAGCTCCACAACTAAATGACCTTCAACTAACCATCACTTTCCAGCAGGATCGTGCACCACCATATTTGGAACTGTATGTTTGTTTGTTTCTCAATCAAACGCGAATTCTGGCATTTTAAATTCTAAGAAATAACTAAAAGTATTGAATATTGGTAGGCTTACGAATAATTTTGTAGCGAACTGTATTCTAAGAAATCATCTACAGGCATGGGGGAAAGACTGTGCTACTTTCAAACTGAAGAACATAATTCCAACAGTGAAATGTAGTGAAGATAACATTATGGTTTTGGGAAACTTTTCTGCAAATGGTACTGGGAATATAGCAGTAATAGATGGTAGAATGAACCAGTATATCCAAATATTTGGATCATAAATTTGTTCGTTTCAGTTGAAAGGCTTGAACTTTATGAGGACTGGGTCTTCCAACAAGAAAATTACCTTACGAACGCACCAAAATCTATGAAGAAATATCTGGTTAAAAGTAATATCAATTCATTAGAATGGTAAAGTCAGTTCCCGCACTTAAACTCAATAGAAAATCTAGGACGTTAGTTTGAAATTCGATCCAATTGCGTGCTCCAGCAAACATTTTGAATCTTGAGAATATTATCGAAAAAGATTAGAATAAAATACTAACAAGAATTTTTAAATCATTAATAGAGAACTACACGAAGAGATTGGTTGCTGTTCAATTGAATAGTGACCATGCTATAAAGCATTAAATGATTATTATGTATCCTTTTTGGTTATATACGAATACTTTTTTCATTCCTAAAAATTGACGAACATATTTTAATTTATATATATATATCAGTATTCTTTGTTTTCTATGTATATTTCGTCCTTATGTACCGGTAAACAAATATTGTACTAATGACTGTTTTGATTTGTTGGGTGTATATCAAATTAACAATTTTTTGCGTACGAATATTTGTTTCTGGCAGACAACATAGGCAAAGAGCTGTCGATCAAAACGACCACGACATTCTAGTAACATTCACAGCAGCGGATTGGTTTTTGCGCAGTGACTAATCACAGTACACTTAATAAGGTTTTATTCGTGGATGCCAAACAAGCGAAGAGAATTTTGTACAATTTGAGTATAGTATAAAAAGCTTTATTAATTCGCTTTGAGGATGCCTCGTCGCTATCACGGCGGCCTAAACAATTGCTTGATCACGCACTTCGTGACCTTTTTCCTATAAACATGTGAACTCTCTCTCCCTCCTACACTTCCACGCCATCATGCATCGTGGCGAGAGCGCTGTTGCTGAGACAGATTTAGAAGTTTGTGATTGAAAATTGCATTTGTTATTGCAATTAAGTAGGCATTTACTAATGTGAGAAAAATATTGTAATGTTCCTGTCCAGCTTCCGATAAAATTAATGACTCTATTCAGTTTGAACACAGCTTTATTCACGCAGCATGGATGTGAAAATATTTTGGCGTTGTAGTTAATGACAATTTAGGTATTCGGCTTATATTAACATACTTCCAGCGTCCAGGACGACTAAATTTATGCTACTGATAGCGTTTTGACAAAGAGGGAACTGTCTTTACAGTTCATAAGCAGAATTCTTGTCAACATAAAGTTCATGTTGTGTAAGATTATACAGTTACTTATCAGCAAGAAAAAAGTGTATATGTAAAAAATTTAGATAATACCAGAAAGACTTAGTTTTTTATTTACAAATGAAAATGCATGCAAAGTATGATGGAATTGCCTCTTCATGTAGTTTCAATATCAAGAATATATTTCAAACCCAATTTGAGGCTAAAGCTTTGTACAACTCGTTTTGAATCTAATGCCCCTCGCTGAACAACTGTAACTAAGTTTTTCGAATGAGCAAAATACAAGGGCTCTGCATATGTTCAATGTGACACAGTCAAGCAAAACCAAGTACCTTATACATGAATAACATAAATTACAAAATACTATTATTGATTACAATTTTTGCGCAAGAAAAATATCAAATTCTTACCGTAATGCAAAAACACAATTTATGAGTGCATATATGGTATAGAGGAGTATGTTAGTGCTGTAAACAAGCTTCTCAATTTCTCAATTTTCTCACTTTTGAATTCATTTTGCCATCTTGAAAACAGTGAGTGACGTATTTGCTTCTGCTACTTAACTTGTTAATATGATAAATTTGTTCAGCATAATTGAGAAAATTAAACCCTGCTCTATCGCACTTTACTCAGTTGCCATATTATCCAGCAACATGCATGTATCAATACATCGAAAACTATCAAGTCATGAAAATCAAATCATGAAAATACCTGTGATAAAAACTATCAAGATATTGGGCACGATGATTACCTTACACAAGCAGCTGTTAATCTCATCTATGAGTGTCACTGGACCAACAACAACACAACTTATCAGTTGAACAAATGAGCAGGAGCACCAGTGTGCTCACCACTGAATGTAGACTTATCTCTGAATACGGTCATTAAGTAACTCTTGACCAGCATTTGAAAAGTTGGTCAAATATCCCAGAAACTGACTCTTCTTGAACTAATGGTTTTTTAAATTTAAATTTCTAAATTAATTAATGTTCTCTAAATCTAAGATTTATGATGTGATCGCATGGGTGTCTTAAGACTTGGCAAATGTTACAAATAGATTTAAACTTTCTCAGGGTCTGGCTCCAAAAAAAATAGTGTTAATGTTTTATAAAACTAAACTATCTGTAGTTTTTTCATGTTTCAAGTATAGTATTGTGTGTTTATAGTAGGCCATCGCTGCTGAGGGGAGGTATAAATTCTTCAGGAACACGTAAAAAAGAATTTCACCTTACGTGACCTTATTAAAATAAGTCTCCTGAATTTACAAATTTTACCGATATTTTATTGGTAAGATAATCAGAATCAAAAACAGACACTTAACAATTAAATTCAGAAAATTTGATTGTATAAAACAGAAGATTTGGAAAATGAGCTACAATTTAAATTTCTTTTTCTTTTTAACCTAGAGCGTAATATTTTTAAGATGTTAATACAATTTATGTGCTGAATATAGCGTTAATTTATTTCATATTCTTTTTACAATATTAAGTTCATAATTAAAACAAGAGGTTGTTTTTTCGTTAGAAGTGAAAAGTTTTCATTCCAAAAAGTTTGTTTTAAAAGTTAACTTTGCTTCTCCAAAACCCAGTTCTTACTTGAAAGTGACTATGAAAGTCACAATGAAAGGGACTATGAAAGTAACTATGGCTGTAAGCATGAAAGTAACTATGAAAGTGACTATGAAACTGAGTGTGAAAGTGACTATGAAAGTGACTATGTTCTTATTTTGCTGCTAACAAGCATTTCTTTAAGATCTCTTTAAATAGCAACAAGTTTAAATTCATTCCAGATATTCAAAAGGCATTTTTCCAGTTTACATTCTAGCGCATTGCAGGTTTTTTAAATCAAAAATCGCTCTCTTCCGTACAACCCTGGGTGGATCACTTAGAAATTTCGAGCACGTTGTTCACTCCATCACTCGATGAAAACTGGGCGTTTTAAGCACGTTAAGTTACCAAGGGCCTCTTGTGATGGCTCCAGCATTCAAACGTTTAAAAACCGAACACAGTGAAGTAACTCATGTTGTAGGGGTATGGAGCATGAATATTAGTTGTGAAGAATGTTCATGACTTATACTCTACACGCCAGTACAACAATGCAAACGGGCCTAACAAGGATATTGTCAGTTGGGAAAACATTTGTTCGTTTCAGAACTTTGGGACCTTTGTGATTCCTGATGTCCTTGGCTCGGGTTTCCTAAAAAACTTAACTGAATGAAAAGGAAACACGCCATCACGTTCTCGTTCTTCACAGTAATAATGAAAAGAAGAAACGACCGCAAAGAGCTGCGATATTTACGGTGTCTTGTAGGTCGCTGACAGCGTTTGCATGCCTGAGTCCGAGGCCAGACTTCAAATGAAGTCTCAGGTCTCGACCTCAAAATTCATGGGAAACACATCGATGAAGACGAAGAGTTGATTTACATTTTAGAAAGTGTACCTTCAAAGCAAGAACACATGACTGACAGACGTTGGGTTACTGAGCATAAAAATAATATGTTGTCATGTCCTGCAATCCATTGGTTAAAGTAAAAGTGCAGAAGCGTTGCTAATTGACAAAGATGCATTTCATTCATTTTTTGTTGCTAGTTGTTTCAAGACAGAAATAAAAAACATTTATTCACTAAGCTGTTGATCATTTTATTAATAATAACTCACTAAGCTCAGGTTTTAGATGATCAGAATTCGATAAGAAGACAAGTTTTCAGTAATTTTTAAAATTAAAGCTACAAAGAACTAAGAACATTTTGCAGCGTACTATCCTACAAAGCAGTAGAATACTTTACGAAAAATTATTCGAGGCACGCCCGCATCTGAGAAATACAACAATTCTCTTAGGGCTTGACAAGAGCAATTATGAACGAGGAGTTCAAGGATGATTTGCTCTGCAGTCTAAGTAAGGTAACTTATGTGTGATCATTAACGATCCTTGACTCATTCCTTCATCACGATGGCGCACTTCTCTCTACACAAGGCACCATTGGAATGCGAAAAATCAGCTAAAGGAATTTAATTAACGGGTGCACGTCACAACTTTTTAAAATAAACCATGTGCAAGAAGTAATATTTAACTGCGGTCGTGAGATCTCAAATAAAATAATAAAACGAAATATGTTTATTCTGCTCCATGAACATCAATCGAGCGGCTTTCAGGTCAAAATTTGCATGATACCGAATTTTTAAGTCGTTTCGATGCGACGACGTGGCCATTGGAAGTTACTTTTTCCTACTGTAAACTACCACCGTTAAAGCGATATTTTTACCAGCCGTTAGAGTTTCACTGTTATCAAAGGGTATTAGCAGCCAGTTTATCTAGTAATAAAAGACAACGATGCATAAAGATTAAGTGATGTATAGGGGGGTCGTAAAAAAAGGTACCTCTGCGGACGCGAATTGTCGGTAGCACTGCTACACTAACAGCACTCATATGCTAAAAGACATCCCCAATCCTGCAGAGGTACCTTACCTATGGTCTACCCTGCACCTCCAACTTTAGGTACACAATTACAATGCAATTCTTTTTCTAATTCACAAAACGTAGGTGTTGGAGTTTTTCTCTGTAAATTGATGTAACATCCAATAGTATGTGTTACCTATCAAGTTTCGAAAATAATTCGAGCAATAATCAATGAATTTGAGAAAAATAAATCAGCATGCTGAAAATTTACGGTGTTAAAACAATAAGAAGCCTGTGCACAAACACTTATCTTTCATAGTTCATTTTTAGTTGTATAGAGATGCGTTTTATATAAAAGTATTTCTTGGCCGTCCCAGAATATTTCTTACAAAATGAATATCTTCTGTTTGTTCGCGTATGATGACAGATATCGTAAGATAAATAAAAACTACGAAGATTATGCCTGAACACCACGACGGTGAGCCAAAAAAGTCCAAGTAAATAGAATATGACAATAGAACAGAACCGAGTGCTTCATTCTACGGCTGCTACGCAAGTCTCAAGCCGTCATAAACTGCGGCACGCATTGCAGAAATTGCAAACATCGCAGGTTAAGAAAATATAGCTGGCGAAATATAGCAGCCCAGTGAGAATATGCCAGAACGAATTGTTTAGCCCTGCCGTTGAGGAACGTTTCTAGTGCGATTATATTCTGATGATCGATTTTGCGTAGCTAGCTGCGAGCTAAAGTGAAAACTGGAGTCCAAGCTGTCTATCTACATGGAGAGCAACAAGCCAGTTGTGAGTTAGCTCAGAAGCTTGTCGTTGGGACAGGGAATCGGTGAACAAAAGTGTATTTTATCAATGAAATAAAGTTCGCTGGAGCTGTTTCTAATGACAAGAAGCAGGTTCGTCAAAGAATTGCATTCGATTGCATCCAAACTAAATTTTCATTCAAAATACAATACCAGAAGCATCAAAGATCAGTTAATTCGTTAAAGCTGACAGCAACTTGGAGGAATGATTTTGATTGTTCAACGTTTTCAAGGAAAGATGAATAATATTTATAAAATCATGATTGCTGAAAACAAGATTTACTAAAGTTGTTGATTGAGAATGACCTTGATGTGATCAACTCGGAGTGTAACTTCCTACTCCTTGCAGCAGTTGAAAAAAGCCTGTCAGGGGCATCCAGCTGAAAGATATAAATGCACGGTAGAAAAAACCATCTGTGAAAACAAATATATTCAAATATCATACGTTAATAAACTCAGCGTTTTTTGAAAAAAATAGAGAATCTAATTTTGTATATTATCGACCATATCCCTCTCAGTACCCTCTCTAAATTTCATAGCAATTTCGTCCTCTGTTTATTTTTTCATCACTAAACTTTCTTCGTTCTCTCTTGCGACACTTCCATGAAATTTTATTCTTTGTCATTGACATTTTCTTAATTGTGTGATCAAATATAGTAATCTAATATGATGATAAGATCGGAACTGGGTGGAGGTTATTACGTTCAGGGCCAGGAGCTCATATCTTAACTAGAATACACGGAATGAGTTCTTTTGCCGAGTGAAAGTCGGCGTCGAGAAGTACAGCACGCTGACCAGTAAGTACGGTAACCCCAAAGAACAATTTTACTATTTAAAATGTGGGCATTCAAGTCGCCATTGAAAGAGTGTTCTTGGCGAATGAAAAAAATGGGTCATTTTTCCCTATGTTCAACAGTCGTTATGACAATCAGGCTCTCCAGATGCTTCGTCCGGAACGTCGTACGATGCCCTGATGGAAACAATCACTATTTTATTGCGGCAGTCGTTTTGAGAATCCACTCTGAGAAAAATAAATTTTGACTAAAGTTTAATGCTTTTAGCCATGCTAGAATTAATCATGGGTGAAACTTCTAGTTGAGAAGCAAGTTTTTCATTGACCTCTCTAGATTCCCGATGACTAGAACATTTATCTTCTATTTGATTCATTCATGAACAGGTTTATCAGCCATGTAAAATGAACTTTTACTCCTTGATAAAATAATCACGAAGTTCAGAAGCAGGCTCACTTAGGAGAAGTGCCCTGTTTTCATACAAGTTTCGGTAAGTAACTACCTGAAAAGTATGACTATCTTATTATTAAAGCTTGTATGTTCAACGCCAAGTAGTTCTTCGATTAACTAAAGATCAAATTTATTTCAAACGAGTGTTGGGTACTGGCATATTTACGAATCAAGTTTTACTTATAAAAGTTACAGCGTGTAAACTGAGATTCAGTCTAAAGAAGAGTCAATTTTCCTTGTTTTGTGTGTTTTTCCAATCGTCATTCTAATAAATGTTATTCCTTGTGTGGCCAGGTTCGTTGGCTGTAAAATGCGTTGCAAAGCATCAACGATGATGTGAAGCCTCGAATGTTGGACTCAACAGAGGAGTTGGTAACAGCAAAAGATCAAGCTTGAATGGAAAGAATACATTATTACATTGTTAGTACGAGTATATGCAAAACAAAACTTACACATAAAAGTGACATTGTTGCAAATATGTTATCAGTATGCATCAATAGTTTTAAGTAATAAATAATAAACACATTTTGTACGTAGTCATAAACTAATTGTGGTAATTGTATTCAAATAAGTTATATGACTGGAAACATCGTACAAAATTACCTCTTCCTTCATTATTCTCATTATGTTATCCTTAAACACGGAGAAATATTTGCAGTAGTTCTCTGTGTTTTCTCATGATTATATTAACATTAACTTCCAGGGTCGAGAAATTCTTAAGAGATGTCGCTGAGAGGCTCTTATCTTCTCTTATCTCGGAGACAGAGAGCGACGTCTGATATCGTCCGCTGCTTTCACTGCTGATCATCACACCAAGAGGAAGCTTGCACGTCATGTTGCGGCCGCTGTAGCGTTCTATTTCCTAGGAGTCAATTTTTTTTTCTAGAAGATTTATGGCGAGTTTGTGTGGCAGGTATACAAAGTTGCATTTATTATTTACAGGTTTTTCATGCAGAACTTTTCATTCACAGAGTTCGTGACAGCAGCACTATGTGCATTTTTGTACAAAGTTATAATTATCATTAGTTAAATTATTCTCAGGTAATATTTCTTACGCAGGATTTATGACGACTTCGACGAGAATTTATGCAAGTTTTTTATGTATCAGGTCGTAGTATAAATTCCGCTCTGTTTTTAATTGACTATTCCAGGTAATCTGAAATTTATTGTTCCTCATAATCTTTACCCTTCTTAACAATCTTTCTGCATCTATCCACTAAAAAATTTCATCTTTTTTAAATTCTTTGTACACATTGCAATGAAGATGAATATCAAATGAAACAATATCAGGATAGTAAGGGATGTAAAATAATATTCCCCAGCTAAAAGCCTGAATCTGAAATTGAATCGCTTATGCTCAGTGGACGCCATTGTCTTAATGAAGGATAACCAAATGCGATGGACACAAGCTAAACACTTTATTTTTACAGCTCTGTGAAGCTTCTGCAGTTCCTGCCATGTCTCCTAGTGCTACTGTGTCTCATTTGTATCCATTCCTCAGTCTCAAATATTGAAAAGATTGTGTGGCAGAGTAAAATTTTACTATTTGTTTAAATTAACAGTAATATCGATTTGAAAGTGAGCTAAATTTATGTTATGACCTGATTCTATTTATTACGAATCATAAATTTGTTTTAGTTGAATTTTCATCAAAATGCGTCTTAGTTTGGCTAGTATAATAAGCACCTAGCGATTCAAAAATTAAGCTACTGCAGCATGACACTTTTAGTTGGACATATTGAATTGAGGGTTAATGTGCATGCATCATTTTAATCATACAACTTTGAGAGGGAATATGTCTGTGGTTGTATTTCAACAGTAATTGAAACAAACCATGGAGCTCCGGTTGTTCTATTCAAAGC
Organism: Trinorchestia longiramus; assembly: GCA_006783055.1. Taxonomy (NCBI): domain Eukaryota; kingdom Metazoa; phylum Arthropoda; class Malacostraca; order Amphipoda; family Talitridae; genus Trinorchestia; species Trinorchestia longiramus. The sequence goes on from VCRD01000546.1 coordinate 223,194, forward strand.
ACAACTATCTTGATTTTAACAAAATGATATTCGGTGAGCATTGCACCACACAACAAAATAGCAGCAATGCTCCAAATGTCAGTCTGTTGCAAACATGTGGCTAATTGCTGCAACTGCTCTTGCAAGCATTGTAGAAACTAATCTCGATTTTATTAAAAGGGTAATTTATTAATTGTCAAGTTTTAGTCTTGAACTATATATCCCCACACAAGGAAAAAATTGGATAGTATATGATTTAGTTGTTGTTACATCGTAGAAAATAGGCATGTCATGACGTTGTCCTCTGAAATTTATGAAAAAATAAATAAAATATAAACTACAGAAAATATCGTGAATTAAATACCCCTTTTGGGACAGGTAAAGTTCAACGTTACTCAAATTATTCAATTGTGCTAGAAGATTAAAACTAGCTGAAAGAAACACATTCAAATGATCAACATGAATTACGGCCTGAAGCATGTGTCAGCCCCGCACAATTAACATAGGAACTTAATTATTTAGAGCTGACTTGTGAATAAATGTCTGCCTTTATTTACGACCCTGTGTTCTGCCCTGTGTTGGTTCAACTTTTGGGCACTGGAAGAAATAATGACACCTCTACTACACAAACAGCCATCAACGAGCCGCTGTAAGATCATATAAATGAAGTACATAGCGATCCTGAAGAATCAGATTATTAGAAGAAATGCTACGTAAGAATTTATCTCGTAAGTTCAGTCCTCATACGACAAGTCAAAAATTTTGGTTCCAATCATCACGTAAAACCTTTGAGTAACAACTTCCACAAATTTTAACGTCGTGCTCTGCCTGCAGAAAATGATTCAGCGTATCTGTAGGCAAAACTTCAAAGCCGGATTGATGTGAACTTCTTTATATATCACTAGAATTTCGTAGAATATACTATGTAAAATTCCGTCGTTGAATCAAGTAAAGTTATCGTCCCAATGAAGTTGGACTGGAAAAGACCATTCATCCGAGCAGTACAATCATCAAATTTGGAATCAGTATTTAATTTGTACGCCTAAGTTCATAGGAAAAAATCGCCAAAAAAACAAATGCAGAAGCACGCATTATGTTAACGAATAAATAGTTTGTTACATGCCAGGAGTCTTTTATTGTACCTCTCATAATGATTTTTAAAAGAAAACAATGTAGTGCATTCCCTTAGAAATTAGATAAAGATTCTAATTGTTTTCGCAGTGAACTATAAACAAGCCGGACATTAGATTGCATTTTATACTGAAGTCTACGGATATTACTCAGCGAACTTTATTCTAGGTGTCCGGCCTAAGTATCGCAATTGCACACTTCCGGATGAAATTTTCTAATGTTTTAAATAGAATAAACTACATTCATTAACTATTAGCAATTTTTCATGAACCAATAATCAAAACTACATCAACCAAACCAAACTGAACTCTATTGCATTACACAAAGTGTCTTCACTAGCATGTTAGAATCTTAGGCATGCGTGATAAAACACTCGTAAATTATTGTTATGTAACATTTAAAGTGATGTTGTGGAACAATCACTACAATTTTCTATACATTAAATACTGCATGATTTTTAGGGCAACATTGTTGGAATATTCACGAAGGAATTTATTTTCATTGAATGTAAATATAATGTTTTATGTAATAATATCAATACAGATAGAATTACAGTGCATATGGTGAGACACAGCCTTGTACATCAGCCATACTAGCGAAGACAAGATTTCTAGTTCATTTAAGCACTATTTGAGCTCAGAGTTTATTTTTAAAGTTCGCCAGAACCTGTATATAGGCTACATATACTGGAGACATGGAGCCAGTGAAGGTTTTATAACAACTTTTCACCATGCGTACTGATTGAGCCAATAGACTTCTTCCTGTTAGACGGCCCAAACTTAAGATTACATATAAGGCTTTAAATTTCTCTTGAAGGAAAACTCCTTTATGATCTCATTTTTAGTTCTTATATGCTAAAAGAAAAATGGTAAATATAGTGAGCAGTAAGCTGTTAAGAAACTAATACTAGCTAATGAAACATAGCATTCGTCAGGAAAACAAAATAACGAATCCAAATTTTGTGAAAAAATCAAAGTAATTGCTCGTTAA
>VCRD01000546.1:225667-235950 GCA_006783055.1 Trinorchestia longiramus
CCTGCTGGAGAGAGTGAGCTCCCGAGCTCATGCCTGGATTCGTCCGTGAAAATGGAGGACAATATTCCGGGTTATCTAATGCAATCATATGCTGATCGTGTGATGGATTGTACGATAGTACATTAATGATCGATTAAATAGAAATTCAAAAAATTATTTATACCCTGCGTCTTGAGAAATTATCGTAATTTAGGTCACTCAGGGCAATCTCGTCAGTCATATGTACGTGCAGCATTAGACCTCATCTGCTCTCTGAGTAATATATGTAGTTGTACAATGATTTCCTAGTCCATGAAAGTTTCTATGTTTAGTATAGGGAGCTTTAATGTTGTTATTCTCATGGAAAAGACGTATAAAAGAGTTCAAAGTTAACTGACTCGATCAACTGTAGCTTTTTTAATTACAATTGAATTCTCCATTTTTAGGAACTTTTCTCCTGATTAGCCACAACTCGTGACATGATTCGACAAGTAAAATAATGATTTGTTTTTAATTCCTATTTTTTGAAAATTTCATTTTCTTTTATTACTGTTTGTAGATAAACTAGTGACATCTTTTACATTCGTGTTAAAGTTCACTTGAGGCAAGTCAACATAATTGTGTTTTTCAGATCAGATGCAGCCAGAGTAGAGTGACTGGACCACCTGCGGCGCATGCGCCACATGCGGCGCATTGAACGATTAATGCTGGCGAATTGCCTTTGTGCTGGAGGGGATAAATTAATGTTTTTAAATATGTTTGATACTCTCATGTACTCTCATGATTTTGTGTAAAATTGGTGCATCTGATCTTATATTACAGGGCAAGTGGCGCATGATTTGCAAAAGGTTGCCACCTCTGGACTCAGTAGACTGTCTTTTCTCGTCAGAAAATCGAAAGTTTTCACAGACTTCACAACGAGACGAAAAAAATTGTAAGCTAAGATTTCAAGTAAATTACATAATAATATAATGATAAACTTGCATACTTTTTTCCTTGAACTAATGTTGCTCTTCCCTCCATTAAAACATCTAGAGTTCAAGCCTCTTTCTGATAATTAAATTCAGTTATCTTGTTAACTTAGAGATATTTGATAAGTTGTTATAGTGGGGAACTAGAAATTTAACTTCCATTATATTATAACCAGCAAAAAGAAATAGAGCTTAAAATAGAAACCATTGCTTAACAACGGCTGCGTTTATGCAGCATGAAATTGTTAAAAGGATTAACTCATAGGAGTGACCATAAAAAATATCAGTGCAATTCATATTTGGTCCTCTCTGTAGAAAAATTTATGCATGCTCGCACGATTTAAATTGAATAGAAAGAATAAGAATGCAACGTGTAGGGAATGCAGAAGAGACTAGCGACATGTTTTATGTCGCACGAACTGTAGAAGGTTGGTCACAATATAAGAGTTCTGGTTATAAGTCTCGTTCAGAGGAAAACGAGATTTCAACCAGTCCATGACGTTGTCTCCATGCTTGAAGATATTTTTCAAGATCCTGAAAACGGACTTCTCTGTCTCCAGCCGCACGGTTGCCCAGACCGCCTTTTAAAAAACGCCATGACCTGGTTGAAATTTTCTTGTCCTGGAAATCATTTCTTGGAATGGGGACGTCCTGCGGCCACCGAGATCTCCAGACTTGTCTTCCTTAGATTTTCATATCGTATATAGGGCTTTGTGAAGGAGAAGGTTTGCTGCGTATACCCAGATATGTCACTGACATGAAGCGGGAAGCCCGAGTAGTGATCACAGCTATACCCAGTGAAACTAGACGTAACTTAATCGGTGATTTCAACCGTCGGCTATCCCGCTGTATTGAAGTCAGATGAGCTCAGTTTGAAATTTTTTAGCACATGTAAATAAATTATTTACTCAGCTTTTCGATGGTGGTAGTATTTATTTCTTCTGCTGGCCAGAAAATAAGTTATTGCAATACAAAGAGTATATACTTTTTGAGAGCCATCCTATATATTCTCGCATGCTCCTCAAATTTCTTTATAGCCATTTTGTTATTATAGACTAATTCTATGATAAGTATTAGTATCTTCAGCTATCAATGCAGGTAGCCTATGCGATTTGTTGGGCAAAAATTCAAATTTTTCCCTTTAAATGAATTTTTCAAGTGAATTCTGTTTCCTCTGCCTTTTGATGTCTCAATCTTGTTCTTCATATGCACTCAAAATTAAACAGCAAAATCAATTGTACCTTGGAGTTCCCGCAAGCTTGTCTATCGTCGTAACATACTATGAAAAGTCAAAGTTCTTCAAATAAATTCTTTACTTCAAAAACGAAACATGGAAGACAATTGCGATCGTTCAATTAAAATCAAGGTTTCATCTTGCTTATGAACATTTCTTTTAAATTATTTACTACTGAAATAAATTAGCTATCTGTTCAGCGCGAACGTACCCTCACTCTTATTCATTGATGGTTGGATTGCGCGTTTTGATAGCAGAAAATAAATTTTCATTCAAAAAGAAACAGATTATGGATTATGGAAAACTACATTCCATATAAAGTTATACTTCTCTTGAAAAAAATACCGTGATAAGAGGGAATATTTTAAATCTGTTCCCTCTATAAGAAGTAAATGAGCGTAACAAATATATTTATCTATGATACTTGCACCCAAAAACTCCGATCTAATTGTGGTCTGCTGGTTCCATGCTCACTGCTCTACCCAGAACGTTCTGCGCTACCGACATTTATCCACCGTCGGGCACGCAACTGGAAAATGATTGCTGTGCAATCTCAGCTACGAAAGGCATCTTAAGCAGTTTGAGCTGATCCCCCAGAACAAAGAAGACTGCATTGATAACTCATCGGAACTTATAAATATCTCAACGGCTTTTACGATATTATCATTGAAGGGCTTCTCAACAGAGACAATACCATGCGAACTAAAAATAACGGTCATTAATTAATAATAACTTTTACGGCATCCCACGCTCTAAACTTATTTTCAGTTAAAATTACCAGAACCAGGAACCAGTCACCCAAATACATCGTTTTTGCTGACTCTGTGACCACGTTCTTTTTCGTATTTTCGTATTGGATAAAAAAACCCTCCAGTTTTATAAAGTACCGATTTTATTTCCTGCTCCTGGGGCCTGTATGTATTTGATTTCAATGCGTATGCGGGGCTGAATGCCTGTCAGTGATTAAAGAGCGTGCACGTGACAAATGTTTGTGTTTAATTGAGGTGCTTGTGCGTGATCGATACCTTAAAGTTAAACAGCTTGGGACTTGGGGTAATCCAAGAATGCACCAAACTGCTCGTTCCTGCTGCCATGCTCTATTCATACACTCTACCTCGCTTTTGTTCGCTCCTCTATTATCAACTTAGGCATACCACCACGTACACTATTTTGTTAACAATTTCTGAACTATAGAAATTACGAAGCGCAGCTCTCCATTTCATAACTAATACTCCCCTATCAGACTCCATATAATCGAAAACTATACGAACAACTGAATATCGCCTCAAAAAACATACTTTTACATGAATATGCCAGTAGGATTTAACCACATACACTTCTCCAATGTGTAACAATAAACTAAATTCATCTTTCCTCCAAAATATATTCACACCAAAGACTACTATCCTGTTTACAGTAGTCCTCGATTCGCACGCAAAACATACCGTTCAAAAGTTCCAAACCGCAGGCACTAAATCATCCGCCCTAATCAAAGTATATCTGACACATGCAACACTTTATACTCGAGACACACAAGGCGCAGGCTGTAATCCTGTATCAAAAATTACAAGACAGCACCTAAACTAAAACACAGTCGAATGTGGAACCGTTGCTACCTTATAGAATTTCGAAACGGGCACAGCCCTCAGCCGTATATGAGTGGGCAGTTGAAACTCCAGAACTCGACTGCTCTCCAGTAGTAACAATAAGAATAATTTAAATTATAAAAGAAGCAGCCGTCATTTCTCTAGTTTGAGATTTACTATCAAATATCTAACGTGAACAGACAGCAAGCCCTACCCTTCATCCACACGCCACCACATTAATCAAACACTATATTTTCCTGCCGTCCAACCCCACCCAATCCTAACCTAACAGCGGATGCATCCTCCAACCGCAAAAAAATTGAACCAGATCATCTGTAGTGTCTGTACTGTCGACTGACATGGCATCAGCCGTGAAGTTTAAGTTCGCAAATCTACTGAAATGGCAAGCAGTATTGATGTAAATTCACATCGGACACCATAATTCCGATATTGCAGTGGCTTAAAGTAGACGACAGCTTTGTCTGGGAGGTTCAACGCGAGTGAGTTGCTTGCAACTATAACTTTGAAGAAACAACTGCCGGGCATGATCATTCAAGGTCTGACTGCACAAGGGATGCCACCTACCGTGAGGTGTGGCCTCCCAACTCCCCGACCTCAATCTATTGGACTTTTATGTATGGGGAGTAGTCGAACGGAACACCAACCGAATCCCATGCTCAACCACGAACGAATTAATTAAGCGTAACAAGATGGTTTTTGACAATCTTTCAGGAGAGGTCAAGGACTGCAGTAGGTTCAGAGGCTGTATCGAGGCTGTCACCGGGGCAGAGGGTGGGCTTCGAGTAAACAGTGGCCGGAGGGTCTACAAAGACCTTTTTTCAATACAGCAATTTTTTTTGAGCATTTTTATTGCCACCTAAATAAGCGTGTTATTTATCAACCTCACTGCGCACATATTCTGTATATTGAAATATGTAACCGCGTAAATCCCATGCATATACGTAAATAAAAGCCCCTAATGTTTTTTTCTCCACCAATCACCAACAAACAACACTCGCATAACCAACCATCCACATTTTGTTTCTCACGTTACACTCTACCAAACTTCTTTTTCGCTTTCCTATTCGCACAGGTCCTCCTTTGTTTTATGCTCTGAACTCAATACCTGCATTCCTAGTTTCTCAAGCAGACGCCACTTTCAACCAAAACTGATAACAAACTCATACCTGTTCGTGCAAATACTGGAAAGCCCGTACCATACCTGCTAACCCAACTGTTTTGAATCCATAAGAATTACTTCATTTCTAATTTAAAATTTGCGACGTTATGTTCCCGAAATCAGTTGAACCTTCTTTTTTCGAGGGCTTTCATTTCTTCGTTACTCAAAAAAGTGCATTTAGCCTCAACGAGGTATAGCTCATGAACTTAGATCAATAAATCACCAGTGACGGGATCGTCAAACATGCTTCAGACGGTCAACAGTTTATTGATTTCAAGCAAGAAGCAGTGATGTCCAATAGACAAAAAAACCCTAGTTACATTAATACTCGACAAAAAATATTTTCCATTATATAATGCAGCAGCGTTACTACACAAATCAAAAATTAAACATACCGATTCCACACAAAACTTGCAGGTTTTTTGACTCGTTACTTACTCAAAAATGAGATAGCTTTGCAGAATGAAACGAAACTTATGCAAACTACGAAGCTATATACAGTTTTTGCTAAGTTAGCTTCGCAAATGCAAGTAAATTTTAAATTTGAGAACAACACGCGACGACGCAGTTGAGTCAACACTACCTCATGGTGTATCTCATTTTAAATATTACATAGGACAATTTTTTTCTCACGCCAAAAAGTAACTACATATATATTTTCCAGACTCTAGGAATACTACACAAGTGATATCAGAGTTTGGGTTGTTTCTAACAACTAACGTACGTGAATATTAATTTTTCAAGGTGACAAGCGAACATCTCAAGTTAACTGTAACAAGCGTTCAGACATGTAGAGGCTAAGCCCATAGCATTCAATAAGCAAGGAATATCAACAATAGAAAGCCATTTAAAACCACCAAGGTTTGTTAAGGAAAACACATATGCTAAAGAGGATTATAGTTCAGTAAATATGAACGTCAAACGAGGAACTAGGGTAGAGCTTCGAGAATAGACTGCAGGAAGGCATCCGGTTCTTTGCCGTCCAGGTCACCCAAGAGTCCAGCGACATCACAGAATTCGGCAAATGATGCGCAAGGCAGCAGCTCATTCTGGTAGAGGTTGAGGATACGACCTGATGCTTCAAGAATAGCGGTGTCGTTGTGGCGAATGTAATCCCCAAGAGCCACAGACCACTCACTTCGGTCCACGCTTACGTTCTGCAAAGGACAAAAATACCAATAACCCTAAAATCATTCATTCAAGATAATATGAACGAGATTTCATGTTTCATTTTTAGATTATATGAAACTCCGAGAAAATAAAATAACCGTTTAATGAAGCACAAATTGTCAGAATAAACTATTTTAAAGCGTTAAATCTCACCGCAAACATCACGGAATAAAGTTTGTCAATCATGGTCCAGAAGACAGCAAAGCTCTTGTATACTGGCCAGTCCTTAGCAGCTTTGCTGGACACTTTCGAGCCGTATATCGGCACGGCAGATACCGCTCTCACATGTGCAGTGGCCAGCAGCCGCTTCAGCATTTCCTTTCGAAGACCTCCGTTCCATTTGCTGGAAGAACACACCGCCAAGCTTAGAGTTGAAAAGAAGTTTGGTCCTTCCAACTCATACGACGAGTCAACCCAACGTGTTGGATCCTTGGCGGTGTTTTCAATGAACGTCTCTACACGACGTTCTTCTCGAACACTGGCACGGGTGGTATTGATGACGTACAGTGCCATATGGAGGATATAGGGTGCAAGGTTCAAGTTTGATTGAGGTCCACCTCCTCCAGAATCTTCGCTAAACGAGCGCTCGCGAGCAAATCTCAAAAGTAGTAGTTTCAAGTCATGCAAAGTCCAAGTGTAGTTTACGTCCCTGTGCATAGTGTACTCTTGCAGATAGGTGTTATGGCGGGCAAGGCAGCTTACAAAGGCACTCTCAGGTACTTGGGGCCCCCATAGTGGCAACAGTCCATTAGCGAGAGTATTAGCATTGTGCAACGCTGCACTCTCCCACTCGTCCCGAGAACGCGATGCCTTAACGGCAGCGAGATGACAATCAACGTGAACTACGTTGAAGTGCGAAACTGTACTGTATCCAAATGTTTTATGAGACTTGTTCTCGCGGTCCTCCACTGCGCGCCGTTTACTGTACGTGTAGATAGCAAGAACCTTTTGAGGTGCATTGCGATAACCTTCTAAACATATAGCGCACACCAGTCCCTGTTCCTCGGTAATGTCAGACATGTGCTGCAGCAATGACGACTGAGAAGTTATCTGCTCTTTCTCATTGGCCCGAAGGCCTAAGCGGTTGAGCTCCTTACTACGGGTCTTCATTGCTAGACGCTTTTTCTCTTGTCGCGTCTGGCGACGAACTTCGCCGACCTGTTTGGCAATTGCAGGATCATCAGTCAGGGCTTCCAACAAGTTTTCAGCAAGAGAGCCCACATGTTCATCGGACGAAATCTGCTCAAGGCGGTGAATAGCGGGAATGCAGGACTCTGCTACAGCTCTCTGGCTTCCAGGGTGCTTGCACGCCATGCCTGTTAGAAGGCGCAAAATGTACTTCAGAGATGGACGCGACAGAAACTCTTTCCATTCATCGTTACAGACGACTACAATTTTCTGACTTTTGGGAATGTGCCGCTCTATGTAGGATATGGCATCCCTGACTATGTTCGCTCGAAGAATCATATCCTTGAGTTGTGATCCAATTTCGCTACGCTCGATGCCACTGCAGAAGACACAAAAAGATTCCATTTTGGCTGCATCCTCATGCGTATGTTCGATGTCAAAGCGGTCAAAATCAAGAATAGGGCGGAAGTGCCCCACCAGAAGCTCCATTTTTTCTTTGTGGCAGAACACAAGGAACGGTAGCACGCGCATCAACCGTTGCTTTTCTTGCGCATTCGTGGTAGAAGACGTAGCAACATAATTGAGAAGTAGATGGATGTCTTCGAGTGTACCACAGGTCTCTACTAGCTCGGCATATTCACTAGCGGGCATGCCACACGCTTCCTCCAGGATAGCTTCCAATACCATGAGAAGCTGCTCAGTGAACGTTGGCTGTCCAGGTGGTCCAGCAACGACCTCAGGCTCAGCTGCAAGGCACTGCTTGAGAGTGTGCAGCAGCACTGCCACCGCGCCCGTGGAGGGCAGCATCAGCTGAGCCCTGTTCACTCGGAGTTTCACGCAGAGCTGGAAAAGTTTAAGCAAAACTGTTACGAGGGGCCGAGCGTATGAGAGATCTGTAATACGCTGCAGACAGTCGAGCATGGCTTTCAAGCCTCCACATTCAGCCATCACTGAGGCCATGCGATACACTTGCTCTTTGTCGATGTCATCTTCTTTCTTCTTAACCAGCGTTTCTACAAACTCTTCCGTCGCGTCGCCCAACAAACCACGCATACGATATACTATGCGCATGTCAATCGTCTCAGGATTTTCAGCAAGCCACATTTTATAGACGTCTCGGACGGCGAGGTCAAGTGAAATGATCTTATTTGCAACGAGAAGCTCCATACCATTGTCGTCCTCCAGTAGTGCCACAAGCTCGCAGTCTTGGCAAATCTTATTTTTTACATCTCTCATTCGAGGTCCCATAGCAGGATCTTCGCTGCTATATGGGTTATTGTTCATCCGACCTTGCAAGAAATCTTCTTGTTGAGGATCCTTCTCCAATAGCATGAAGAACTCCCCAACTTCGTTGTCCTCCGGATGGATGATGGAGCAGAGTCGTTCAAATAGGAAGACTGGCGTGCGAAGGTCATCCGCTGGGTACTGCTGAACGGTCTCGATACACACCGCCATGAAGCGACGAGTCTCTTCCTCGGTCCCAAGCGTCATGTCTTCCAACATGTCGAGCAACTCATCCTGAGCGTCGTCCACGTACTTCGTACGCTGAACCACAAGTTTACGTAGCGAGAGATATCCACTGAGAACAGTAGGCAGCAGCTGGCGCTTGTACACACTCTTTATCCCAGCGTCATCGAGGAAGAGCTGCAGTAGCTCAGTGATTGTTTTGAGAGCATATCCCTGCAGTAAGTCCGTATTGAGGCAAGTGTCCTCAAGCACCGACAGTTGCTGAATTTCGCGCGTTATCAGAGAGCCTAAGGTAGTGAGCACTCCTCTGACAGCCAAGTATTGTTTCCATTCAGGGCCAGTCATTATTGACTTGTAAAGAGCAACGAACTCTAAGCCACTCTCACCAGCCACACAGATCTCCGGCAAGTACTCAGTCAGTAGATCAAGGAGTTTAGCGTTCCAAGTGGGGCTAGTGTGTGCGATGACGTAAACCACTTGTGATGCAACTGAACGCGCTAGACGAGATGCAGGGTTGAACAACATTTGACGCAACCAGTTGGTATGAGGCACTCCGGAGCCAGTCAGAGCCAGCTGGCATTTAGGTCGAATAGTCAAGCTCACCCAGCGGCAAGCATACTTCTCGGCCAGATAATGATGGCGTACTTGCACTTTGGTCATTTTTGAGAAGTTCACTGGTTTCTTTTCGACTTTGGTGCCTTTGGTCCGTTTTTTCCAAGCCTCAAAGGAATGGTGAGGGTCTCCTAAGAGCCACTTGTGCAAGTCGATCGCAACATTGCAGCCTTTCTCGTACTGGCCTGTCATTACCGCTGACGCCACTGTTTTGGCGGTGTTTCCGCTTTTGCTGGGGCCGGCACCCTCCTTTGCAGCAGCAGAACGATCAGAACGAGGTTTACGGGGAGGTAAACCACTGGACTTCGAACCACCCCCCGATTTACCTGAGGCTGCTTTAGCTGGAGGTTCAGAAGCAGACTTGACTGCGGGCATAATCATCGCTTGTTGCAGAATACGTAAACAAGGTAACGAGATGTGCTCCATCACTTCAGGAGAACTATTGTTGCCACCAGCCATAAGAAATAGCTTGGCCACGCATCGAAGTCTGGTCTCCCAACATGAGTCCCTATGGTTGGCGGCGGCGGCCAGAAGGGCTACTTCGTGTCTCACGGCTACTGCCAGATCCGGAGACGAAAGGTGAGCAGAAGATTTCACAGAACTCAATATACGCTCACTGATTAAGTCATCAAGTTCAGTAGTAGCTTTCAGATCGTCCTGAGTAAGCAGCACCAGAAGTTCACGAACTTCTTTCCGCACCTGAACATTGCCACGTCTTAGATTGTGCTGTAGAAGATCTTGGATTAGACCGTGGCCACAGAGAGCAGCTCGAAGGGGTTTTTTCGTGGCCAGAGCGCGCAGCAGCGTGATGCAATGATGGCTAGCAGCAGACGCACATCCATAGCAGCGACACACACTCATTCCTGAGGTGGCAGCAGCGAACGTAGAAGAACTTCCATCAGGCGAGAGCTGAGCAGCGGTAGAGAGGGACGGAGACGCCACAGCACGTTTGCTAC
>VCRD01000546.1:246062-258409 GCA_006783055.1 Trinorchestia longiramus
TGCTTATAGGAAGAGTCAGCCTTGTCCAACATCAAATTGATGAACATGGTGCTCTTCTTCCGGTCTTCCTCATTGTCAATAGGATCAACAGCACAGCACATGCGACACTGTAACGTATAATCGAACTTGGCATACTTGCAGTAGCCACATGCAGTACACAAGAACGGATCTTTCTCGTCGTAGTTGATGGCTCGACACTTGTGGCACTGGTACACGTTCTCGCCACAATTGTTGCACACACCAGGAGATGCAGGCACGCCCGCTGAACACCGTGGGCATTGCAGAGTCTCTGTGTTGGACTGCATGTTCTCATAGAAATCAGCGTATTCGAGCATGAGATTGCAAGCAGCGATCGGAAGGGGGAAATCAATTTTTACCTCCGTTTGTGACGAAGCAAGGTTCACTCGCTTAGCCTTGTGCCACATATTGGGCTTATTCTTCAGCTCCACAATATTTTGCACTGTCCTGTTATTGTAGTAGATGTTGAGAATTCGTACCATCTTGGTTCTCTTCAGCTCATTGATGCGCAAAGTGATGCGACTTATCAACTGATTGTTGACAAGCTTTACCAGCTGAGTAGTAGTTGTGTACTTGCTGTCAGATTTAATGCTGGTAAGTTTAGCAGTAGTGAAGGGTACTTCAGGATTGTTACACACTAGGCAAGGTTCGCTCTCCAAATAGTACCCGTCAAAATGAACGAGGGATGCTAGCGAGTTGTACAGTGAAGCATTAGGGTGGCTCGCCAATAGCTTCGACTGGGTGCGCAGGAGACTCACAGCCATATTTGCGTATTCCACAGTTTTTTCTTCGCGAGTCGTGTTGAGGGAGAAATACCCTAACAAGTCCACGAACTGAGCGGCTCTTCTTCCGTACACAGACAGCCGTGGCCACAGTGACCACATGAGGCTGAGCAGAGCATCCTGGTCTTTGGGAGCTGAATGGCGATACAGTGATAGCACAAGAGCATGAGCCTGCCAACGAACACTGGTTGAGTTGGACACAAGCAGGAAAGTGTGGATAAACTGAGAAAGCCGTGACCTATCGAGGTACATGTGAACCTGGGCAACAAGTTGAGGCCAGTGCGCTTGAGGCTCACTCTTGTTACCTTCACTGTTACCTCCAGCTCCAGCTTCGCTGTCTTCACTAGATGCACGTTTACTGCTGCTGCTTCCACGGCTCAAGCTGCTGTCAGGTAAGAGTGCTTTAGCAGCGGGAACTGCGGAAGGAACGGTAGCAGTAACAGTGGAGCCGTCAGTCGTAGCAGGACAAAGAGCAGCCTGCAGAAGCTGCAAAATAGTTGGAGCTACTCCTTCGTCCAGCTGACAAGAGGCTTCAACCAGGAAACTCAAAACAGTTTCTTCTTTCAAACAATACTTCTGCCAATTGTGAGTTCTAACTTGAGCAATGTCAACGCATGCCTTGAGATGTTCGATTAGTTGAATGAGAGAATCGTACGGCAGAGACACTGGAGACAGAGAACTACTGCTGCTGAAGCTGAATCCACCCTTTGCACAAAGCATTTTCACTTCTTTAATGCGATGATCGAGGGCATGTAAGTCTCGGATGGTTCGGTATTTATCCTTGTGTCCCGTAAGAGCAAGTAAGAGCTTCCTCACCTGCCTCTTGACAATGGCAGGCTGCTGTAGAAGTGTGTACTCGCACAGGTAATGTGACCAGGAGCTAACGCTGAGCACACCGCAACCGCTACCACGATCGCACACCTTATGCACCTGATACGGCAAACGAAGAACAAGTTCTGTCAGAAGTTGAGGGAAGGAAGCAAACACATCGTTCTCAGAGTCCTTGTTGATTGAAGTAGACCGATTGAAAAAGGGGGTCATATCAGGTAGCGGGTGGATAGGACGAGGTTTCAGCAGCACCGCTCCCAGCAATGTAGTGGCTGTCTCTTGAGACTCGAGCCTCCAGTACGGCAGCAATTGTTGAAGGAGAGAGAGGCAGTGAGAAACCGCACCCGCTCGTACCAAACAGTTAGCTGTTACTTGTGGCAGCATGAGAGCCGCTCCCGCGGAAGGAGCAGTGACTCCATTTCTAGTGACACTCGTGGTACTGGCAGCAGTCTTGCTGCGTGACATCAGCACGCTCAGAAGCCGCATGATCAACACCTGCACTTCCCTGGCAGGAGTTCGCTCGTGACAAGGAGGCTGCTCCTGGTCAGCAGTGGCAGCAGCATCACTTTCACCGCCGCTGTCTGCTGCAGAAGAAGAGCCAGCGCCAGTCGCAGCGACGCTAGTGGACGCTGATGGATCATCAGTAGAGCGGCCTGCCAAATTCAGGTCTAGTGAAGCTACCAAACCATTCAGGAGAGCGTCAAGAGTCACACGATCGCGGCTGTTCCGAGGATCCAAGTCGGTTGACAGCATCAAGATCACCTGCACACAGGTAATGTATAATTGTAATGATGCTGCAAAAAATGTGAACCAAATTACTACAAGCGTAGTTGAACGAAACTGAAGTCGTCAGTCGGTTCTTCTTACAACGTCATTATCTAAATAAAACTAGTTTTCTTCATTAAAATGCTTTTCAACAGATTGAAGTAATTCATATAGTAGAGAAGGAGCGAAGTATCGAGAACGTCCGGTATCAATCATTGATAGGTATCAGTAGAGATAAAGCATTTTGGATATTTCCCAAGTTCTCTATTTCACTGATTCGAGGAGTACTCGTTGTGGATACAATCCAAAATTGCCTTATCTTGCGATTTCATGGTACAGTATAAGTATCATGAATTTGTAAAAATAAAAAATGGAGCACAGGTGTCAGCCATAATTTTTCCCAATATACTTCTACCCGATAGCGGTATACGCTGCTGTCTCCGTCATGTCACCTGGAGAGTAGGTATGGCCGCAATACCGCCAAGCTGCTGCAGACGCTGCAGGCGTGTGGTGAGGGCGTCCAGCAAAGCGAGGCGTAGCGTGTGCACGCTCACATTGTTGCTGCCACTGCCACTTGACTGGTTGCAACCTGGTGCTCCCTCAGCCTGTGTAATTACATAATGGTCACACAAAACAAAAATTATGTACTCCAGTATTCTAAAATACTTAATTCAATAATTCTATTGAAACGCACCAATCAGAAAAGTTGAAATACCCTACAAGAATGAAACACAACTTGAGACTCACTTATGAGCGATTTTTATAAAGTATTCGGTTTGTTATTCTGTGGATTATTTCCTCTTTCATGTCCTTTTTCTAACTCCAAGTACAACATCAAAGCATAATACACTTTAAAATGAATCGCTTTCACCGTTGACGAAACTTACTCATTAACTGCTGCAATCAATATGAAACGACGAAATTGAGAAACTATAGAATTGAATATCATTTGAATAATGAAGTCCTGAAGTACACAACGAAGAAAAGCAGGAGAGCGAGTGTTGGGTAATAGTCAAGTACTGACGTTGGGTGCGGCGCCGTCGCAGTGCTGCACGTCATCAGCGCCAGCAGCTTGGTCGTGTGGAGCGCCATCGTAAGCCGTACTGGCAGCACTCACCGCCCCAGCGCTGCCCACCGTCGCCATGCTGCTCTGCTCCCCCAGCAAGCTCTCCACCACGGAACACCCGCTCTCGCTCCCTCCACTGCAGCCCTGGTCAAGTCACTCATCCGTGTCATCCGAACAATGGTACATAGATTGAGGGAGATCCAGTGGATCCTTTCCTCGTTACAGCGATTCCTAACGCAATATTTGTAATAATTCCTGTTCCTCCATAAATAAATATCTTTTCAAATTCACAAATTCAGCAAGATATTTCAGTAAAAGCAAAATGAAAATATCTCTACTAAGATATGTTCAAACCTGGTGAAATTTCCAGCTCGATATACACACAAAGTGAAAAGTATTCGAAATTCATTATGCAGAATATTTTACTATAACTTCAAGTATCCAATTTAGTATGTGAACAATTTTCTTCGTAGGCACACTTCACGAACTTAGAATTATTAGCGTGAGTTCGGCTACACTATTACACTTTCTACACTGATGTACTTTCTATTCAGCTAAACTGCACAGGCAGTAAAAATCTTTCGACTAATTCTAAGGGGATTTCAATACTGGCATATTTGTGGGTAAATTTAGCTGAACTAATATCGAAGTAGTGTCAGTAGTAGTGATAATGTAGGAAGAGAAAGGATAACTGGGAGGTGATTCTAATTAAGATTAATCTATATATAGCTAGGATGAACTTCATGGAAAATATGCCTACGCAACAAAAAAGACGACCTCTAGCATTCAGAAACATGGAAGAAAGCACAGCACAAGGTAATAATTCCTCAAAATCTGTATCAAGTTGCAATGCGACGGAATAATATAGCGTTTCCCACCTGATCAGCCGGTGAGGTTCTCATGAGATTGCTACCTCCATCAGTAGCAGCGTTGGAAACTTCGCCATCTTCGTCGTCACTAGCGTTGGCAGAAGCCGTCGTATCAGAGAACTGGCCGCCCTGGTTGTCTTCTCCAACGTCAAGACCCCCTGCTACGTTTACGATCTCGCCGCCCACGTTCACGAGGTCCCCACCAGCGTTGCCAGCCACGTTCACCATCTCATTGGCAACAACGTCGTCAAGATTATGCGCCAAGTTGCCTCCATTAAGACCGTGGATCACCTCCATATGGTCAACGTCATCGTCGTCATCCTCGTCGTCGTCATCGTCGTCATCTTCATCTTCGTCTACTTCGTGTTCGTCATCATCATGATCATTTTCGACATCATCTTCAGCGTCTTCGTCATCACCGTCATCATTCTGAAAAAGATCAAAACGTATTACAACTGCTTGAATAAACAGCTCTCAATGGTAAACATCGTCGTCGACTAAAATAACAAAACTAACAAAAATACCAAAGAATCGATCGATTTTGTTTCAGACAATGACCTCGCCAGAAGCTCAAAATCTTGTATACCTAATTTTCATTTTATTTTTGCCAACACTGGTAATACTAATTTCGACATTGAGACGGGAGAGATAGCCAGAATACTTGAAGGGATACAACGATAATAACCTGTCATTTAAATGGAGAAAAGACGATGTATTAAGACATCAAGAGCAATCAAGCCGAAATGTTACAGAAAGAAAATTAGCTGCTTGAATAGAAAAAAAAGGCCACCAAGCGTCATAAACAAGATGAACACCGTGGAACATTATGAAACTATTCATTATTTTCATTTAGGTTTACTATGATGAAAATTATGGAACGTGTTAGAGTACTTTTGTACTCCACAAAACAATCAAAATGTGCATGAATAATATCTCAAAGGACAAAAATTATCAATGAAATTAAAACCACATACATGAAAGAACATAGGCAACTGGTCAATACCTTGTAATTCAATACTAAAACTTCAAATAAATTTCGAACGTAAAAAATTAAATAAACAACACCTTGAAATGCAGAAGTAACTTCGCAAGATATTGTGCTACTTTGCTACTAGTTTCTTCCTGTTTCGCATAATTCCTGGTAATAGAACTATAAGAAGGTAAGAAATTTCTCTGCTTATGAGAAAAAAATACAACCATTGCCCTTATTACACCAGACAGCACTCAGGCTTTGGTACAAGAAAATAAAATGACAAGCAGCATAAATATACAATTGCGACAAGTGCTGCTCAGAATTTCCTCAGTCAAATCTTCATGAACCTAGTAATTCAATACTCATCGCTCTCAAAATTCGACATCTACAATTAAATCTTACGTACTATGCTTAAAGTTGATGAAGACATACTGATATCTAAAACATGAGTTCATGCGTAATTAAAAATTTTTGAACTTGAGGTCAACTAAGCCTCGGAGAATTTGACAGAAAACGCGATATTAACCTGGTTGAGAGCCTGGTTCTGCAGGCTGGGAGGAGCCTGTAAAGCGCCAGACGCCAAAAGACTTTGCAGAACATGCCCACGCAGGTTCTGCAGACGCTGCACACCAAACACCATGTAGTAAGAGCACGTACAAATACATCTGAGTAAATCTCAAACTAAAAATTCTCATTCTACCTGAACTGCTAATTTCGTAACATTAACGTCTAAATTTAACAAACTTACGATCGTACTGATGGTACACACCACAACCACTTTAATATTATTCACCAATTTCGAACTTCAATAAACTCGAATCGTTAGTTTTATTTATCGCTTGTTGAATGTAAACAGGCATTCTTTAGTCGTGATAACTGTTCAGCTCATAATCGACGAGTAAGAACTTTGAAGACTAGAAAAAGACGTACAACTGAAATACAATAGACGAATGTATGCATGTGAAGAGAAAACCATTTGAGTAAAATATGAAAACAAAACACAGAACGATGTCGCTGATGCAAAAAGCCCCCGCTCTACAAAAATCCTTAAAAAGCTCACTATTTATGCATTATTTCCCCACTGTATGCATCACATCCTCCTCCATCCATTCACATACAGCAGTTTACAAGTTACTATTTAACAGATTAGATATCTTTCATCTTCTCTGTAACTAACCTCACATTTAAGTCTCCAGCATTCTCAATCCTTAAATATTTCACTTCACTCATAATCATAGTAACTCTAATTTCCAACCATTTCTAGTCATCTTCTTTCCCCTAGTTATTGGACGAAATAAATTAGTGCTGCTGGAAATTAGAGATCCCACCTGAAAAGCTAACAGTTCCCTAGCTCTGAGTTGACGTTATGTTGGCCGAGTAGAATACTGTCATTAATACCGCACTCTTTAGCCACTGACTAGTGCAGTTGTAATTGAAAACTTTCGACTTGCAGTTCTAATTCGTGGTTGTTTATTTTAAATACACTTCCTCATTAATACAATTTGTTTGACATTTTAGCTTAAGTCAGAGGAAGGTACATAACTCATGGTGCCTTCATATCAAATTTTTGATCATCAGTGACTCTTCATTCTTGCTAGGGTGAGCGAATTTGGGAAGATAATAAACGCGATTTTTGGCAATCACAGAGCTAATCCGATGTTTTTTGTCGGTTCAAGCACATTTTTTAATCGAACCTAATTAACAATAAAATGCTCGATGCTATTACCGCTATTAACAAGCTACTTTAATCACGCTTGTAATAAATGCCATCTCAATATTATGTAATTCCCGAGGTTGATTATGTTTTGCAGATTACATCAGGTGCAGTGATACTGGATTTTATTGACTACCCGCTCCATTACTGTAAGCATCTTTTCTAACAAATTAATAAATAATGTACAAGAAAAGCGAGAGTCTCTTGGAGGATTGATGTCTATAAGTAAAGTTGGGAGCATCTTTATATACCTTGTCTGTCAAAATCCTTGTTAACTTTCGCTCGTACAAATTTCACATTTGGGGTTCCCACTATATCCTGATACAAGATGATCATTAAAGGATAGGATTATTAAACATTTATGACATCTGAAACTAAGTAAACATTAATCTTCATCAATCCAACGCAGCATACAGTCTTTCCGCTCAGACTACTTATACTGGGCAACTATACAAACCAGGGACCTACTAATGTTTCATCATAACAATGCCACCTCCACTTGCTCTAATGTATTACAGGTGAACCTATTATAAGGCAGGTGAGGCACACCGGAAAATCTTGACCATACATGTCTGAGAGGGCACCTTATACGAGAGGTTTAATCACCCTTTATTTTATTTTCTTTACTACCCGCTTCGAATTGATGGAACTGGTTAAAAACATTCGATATAAAATGAGATTAAAATAATGCTGGGTGACCAATGTACATATATCTTCCCTACCTTTTGGATCTCCAGGTACCTTATAGGAATATTGGTCACACACCCTGTACGAGTAAGACCTTGCACCAGTATACCTTATACGAAGTTCAGCTGTACTCTCTCATTCACCAAACCCAGCACCGACACTCGCCTACATCCACTGCTAAGACTACTACAGCTCAATCAATCAACTGCTTAAAGTGTTTTAATTAGTTTCAACGATGGATAGGCACAAACGCAGCTAAAATTAAGTAACAAAGATTTACGTGTACAGAGTAATTTTTAGAACTTATCTTTTAATATTGATTCAATGGTGTAAATTAATTTCATGCAAGTGAATTTTATTTTTTCGTTCGAAGAGTAATCCAACGTTTTACACAGATGCACCAGCATTCGACAGAAGATTCCATAACCCAGTCTACCATACTGTACATAAAAAGCAGACGTAAAACGACATCACGATTATTACTATCATCACGTTGCTAACCAAAATGCAAGTTGGTAATAGCATTCAAAGAAATTACGAACCATCATTTCTATGGTAACATATATCAATATCAACGGGTTATGCGAATGAACTTAACATTTTAAAGTTAGAATCTCGCCAAGTCCAAGACGACCATGTTAAAATGTGGGGTGGAATCTCAAACACCTAATCAATGAGATGCCAAGTATACAGCGGTGATAAAAAGTTTTAGTGCCTCACCTCCATTCCAGCGAGCTGCTGTCCGCCAGCCGAGGCTTCGTCATGCAAAGAGAGAGCAATGGCAAGCTCCATCATGGCATCATCGTCGTCTTCGCCACCACCACCGCCCAACTCCATCATGCCAGCCAGCAGGTCGGCACCGCCTCCTGCAAAGGCACACCACGAATATATCTTAATCTGAACGTGTTTTATCCATCACATTTATAAATATTCACTTAGCCAGCCTTCCGTAACATACACTAAAAATATTTGCAGTTTTACTCCAGCCAACAAGCGTTGAAATAAAAAAATCCCTTCTTTATGAATTCTAGATAGATAGACTTCATCGTTCATCTGAAACAACTCTTCATGTAAAGCCTTCACAATATACGCTGCAGTCAAAATCTTAACTTATTTTGCTTAATCTAGGCTGATGAATAGAGGCTAACCTGGCGCAGCAGCGCCCATGAGCTCGCCGCCTGCCCTTGCCACTTCAGCAAGGGCTCCGACCAAAACATTAGCCTCATTGCTGGCAGCACCTGAGGCTCGGTGGCTGTCGCCAGAACGGTGGCCACCGCCACTGCCTTCACCGCTGCCTCCTGCAGCACCACCAGATGTGCCTGGCACCGCCAGACTGCTATTCTTCGCCTCACCTGCAAAACGACACACTGTTCACAAAGCTCAAGTACACCTTTTTGCTAAACCTGCGTTTCTAATTTTTGAGAAAGTAACATTTTCCTTCCTGAGCCTACTTCAAATAAAGCTTAATTAATAATTCAGTACTCGAATTCTTTAAACCAAAAGTTCATCGACAACATTGACTGATCCTTCTGTTTTTTTTACGTCCAAACTTTTAAGTTGTAGACCTTCAAAAGAGTAATACTTATTATTGGTGAACGTTCAATTACTTCTGGGCTATGGATGTTACGGACAAATTCTTGACTACTTCCTACAATTCGTCGAGGATGGATGGGAACATCCAACTAAGTTTCTCTATTTTTACACCATAGCCTTTACAGTGAATGAGTGTGAATAGCCTCTTAGGGATAGTGAATAACACTATCTCTAAGAATATTTAATTATAAAAGAAACGTAATAGAAACGTCGGAGGCTGTTAAAATGTTTATTTTCCTTTCGCACTTGGAACTGCGTGCAGTAATGCAGCATATAGTGTATTTTTATTTCTTCAGAGCAGAACATCTTGCCATTATTATTATTTTCAAGACTAAAATTTACATTGCTTGTTCCTTTGAACAAGCCTGGAGAAGTGCGCAAAATTAACTTGAGAATTTTTGTCACTTAAAATAACAAATAATATGTCTGTTCCACGCACTTCAGAGCTACAGTTTTGAATGTAGTTTTATTTCTGTGATGTCCTCACACGAATTACGCTGAATATTTTCTTTACTAAACAAATTATTCTTACGCTCGGTTTGAAACAATTTCTAGCTATTTTCACGATCATATCTTAGTTCAGATCAAACTCAAAAGCAAAACAGGCGACAAAAGTACATGTGCATATAGTCTTATACAAGATGAATAACCAAACAAAGAGATCCTGTACGAGATAAGTGAATTTGCACTCCATCATTATTAACATAGAATAATCCACACAGGCAGTATACAACAAAGTCTTCGAAAGAGAACTCTGAAAGACGAACCAAAAGAACACTAAAAAAAATTAAATTAAGAATACAATCCTAAGACTGACAGGTATAACACTACGAGCAGCATAACTTAAACCAGAAATAAAAGAAATGAAGTAGTGCACAACCTACCAGGAGTAGAGCAGCGAGGGGGGCTAGGCAGAAAGACGCGCTTGTGTTTCTTAGTGCGGGGCCGCAGCAGCCGCACCAACGCCGTCTTAGCGCTGTATGACACCTGCACCCAACACAAGTGATTCGTAAGTTTAAATTAGGTAGATTTTTAACAATAAAATGGTCATGTAATTCATTCTTGGAAACAAACGTTTCTATCATTACCACTGATATAAATTTTTGAAGCGCTTACCCACCGCAATAACTGAATCAATAACTAACTCGTACAACAACAAATGGTAATTCTACAATGGATCTCACAGGTTCAATCTGAAATACGTAATTCACCAAGATAAACGGACAAACACAGACAACATCAGTAGATTTCTAGAACGAAATTCAGAATCTGATTAGGTTATCAATCCTAATAGATAGAAAACTTTGAGAAAAGGAAAAAATATCCCTTAGCAGCTGCCACTAAGTAAGACACATTTCCCAAGGAGTTTGCCAAAAAAATTTCATGGCCTGTCACATTTTTATACAGTTCTAAGGCGTCTTTCTCTCCAGGTATAACAACCATCACTGTTCTAGAAAGTGCTGAAGAGAAGGCATTTTAAGTTCATTATTATTGGACTGAACAAAAGTCTGATTGTTTTTCAGAAAGTTAAGAGCTATCGAAACAGAATGGACATTTTAGCCAAATCAACCCCTAGTGTCTACTACAAGTAAATCGGAAATTTTGCTGGAAGT
Source organism: Trinorchestia longiramus (assembly GCA_006783055.1). Classification (NCBI taxonomy): domain Eukaryota; kingdom Metazoa; phylum Arthropoda; class Malacostraca; order Amphipoda; family Talitridae; genus Trinorchestia; species Trinorchestia longiramus. The sequence continues at coordinate 256,971 of VCRD01000546.1, forward strand.
TTCAAAAGCTTTATTTGTGTAACAAGGTTCATTCCAAAAAAAATAGTGAATCCATATCTCTACTTTCAAAAATATTTTGTCGTAACACTTTGCTTTCGCTAGTAAAATGATTTTGTAACAGTATAGCTGAGAACTTTAAAAATAATATCGGAAGAACAGACACAGAGCGCCCCAAAAAATGTACTCGCTTTTGACTGCATATTACTCATGTATTTTGTTTCGATTTAGATGTTTATTGATTTAGATACAAGTCTACTTAGTTAAATTAACGAAAATAACGTGAAATTCAAGCAAATAAAATGTCAAAAGAAAACTTGAATATTCTCCCTTGTAATGGAGCGTCAAGGAGAAAGTACATTTTTTTGGGACACCCACTATACAAGATTAAGTACAAGACGTCTTTCCAACAATCTGGCAATGCTAAAATGATGGTAAATTAAGTTTGGCAAAAACAAACGATACTAGGAGACATTGCTTTCAAAAATGAATTCACAGAAATTTTAAGCCATCTATAAAATGCTTTAGAACGAGGCTATGTCTTCTTTCGAGAAGGCCACTTTGATTATTAGCCTGACACACCAGAGGAGAGTTGAACCAGGTCAACCTAATGCATTTCGACGTTACGGTATCACAATCGGAATGGGGAAAACAAGGAATATAAGTAACAGTAAAATATTGAATACTACACACATGATTCCATCAGGAGAGCTAAATTATCATGGATTAAAGTCACACGTTATATATGATCCACCCATTTACGCCATAACAAACTTAAAATAGAATGGAAGTAAATAACTTCACTACAATCGTGAACACACGCCCCCAACAACATCGAATCCAACTAGGAGAAATGAGGCACCTGGTGGTGAGGAGACAGCAAAAGAGAGCAGTAGAGGCGAGGGACCAGTGGCAAGGAAGCAGCGCTGCACAGCGAGTACCCGTGAAGTACTTCCAGCAGCGCCTGCACAGTTGCCTCCACGTGCGTCAGTCCTGCCGTGAAATTAATCAATGAAACCGCTGATTCTGTGTTGAAATGCACTTCATGTGTAACCTCTATACTTATTTCGTACCGTCTGTACCTGGAATAAATAAATCCCTACGTGTTCCAGAGGTTTTCGGCTTTAATCATCCGTACTCAACAGGTAGTCGAAAAGAAGACAATGTTATAAACAAAGATGTTTTGCTCTACTTCATTTCAAAAGTGATTAAATAAAGATTCAATTCATTTCAAACGATTGCTTGGCACTGATATAATCCAAAATGAAAGAAACGCAGAGCATTCACATTGATCGCACTGTTCTCTTAAATCCACGTCTAATATTTTCCTATTTCAACTTCATTAATTAATCTTCTAAAGGTACAGGTGGTGGACAAAATAATGGAAACACCTTCAAAAATCAACAAATTATAATTTAATATGGTGTAGGTCCGCCTTTTGC
>VCRD01000547.1:0-43242 GCA_006783055.1 Trinorchestia longiramus
GCATTTTCCTACTATTGTGTTGAACTGGAGTAATGACATCTCCTTGTTCAGATGAAAACCCCTCAAAACTATGAACCTCTGGATTTAGATTTTTATCTGGATTAATTTAAATAGCTGCTATGGGGGTCAGGGAAAGCTGTTGGTCACCCAGTAATTGCCCAGTGTCCCCGATTTGTGGGCAGAGGTCATCAGATATCATGACTTGACATGGCGATATGGGCTGAGGAGTAGGCGGGATGCACTCCGTTGACGAATCTATGGAGATCCAGGCATTTGAATCTCCCCCTGATGAAGAGAGAGAACTCGTCCCCCTCCTCTGCCTTTTTTAGGCATGAAATGCTAATAACACAATATGACTGTAACTAATAAATGCAAGAAAAGAAAAAAAAAATAGATAAGAATTAGGATGCCGAAAACTAGATAGAGTTTTCAGAAAATTCTCACCAAAGATGTGCACAACATTAACCACCACCTGCAGATCTCTCAACAAGTACCCTTTGTTTACATTGGGCAAGAGCTAAGCTCATCGGGAGTAGATCTCTTCCACGAGAGCGGACAAAAGAAGTATGGCGACGTAGGTAAACTTTGGCGGCAGAGTGTGAATAGGCGTACATGGAGGGGGAATGAGGGGAATACGAGGTTATGTCTGCAATGTAACAGAGGAGTAGAGTAAACAGTTGAACATCTAGTCTTAGAATATAGTAAATATGACCATGAGCGAGAGAGCATCATGGATGTTATCCATGAGTAGTATGGAGAGAACCAGTGGAATGCCAGGTGTGTTGAAGAGGACTCTGGAATGAGATATCTTGTACGACTGGATGATGAATGTAATATGACTGTTGTGGATGCATTGAAAAAATTTTTAGTGCATGCATGGAATAAACTACATTGATGTCGAATTGTCAGTTTCCTTGACTAGAATGTGACTACGTACTAAGTATTTGGGGCTGTATATGACCAGCTGGATCTCCCAGTGGTGCCCTCACTTGGCTAGTTCTTTTGCATTGAATGATTCATGGTGGCCCTAGAGCAATTAGTTTAGACAACTTTGGCTCACAGGAGAAAAAATATGGGATACCACCCTGTTTTATGTGCGTGTATTAGGAGGAATTAAAGGCAGTTTCAAAGACCCCGGCCAAACGCTGGCCCTCAAATCTGTCTAAGTAATTGTCAATATGAAATTATTAGATTTCTTGATAATTAGACTCTCAACTTTTTGATGGGTTTGAATATAGACATGGATTTATTTCTACTCATTAGCCGTGTGTGTGTCATTCATGAGCGTTAGTTTCAATCTTCCTTATCTTTTTTTCATTCATTTTGGTGAATGTATGAAAATGCACAGGGCGTACCAGAGCTTAATTATTTTTTATACATTCATTTTATTTATTTAGAGTTGTCACGGGAGTGTGACTCAAATTTTCTAGCTTATTAGGAAAATATCTAAGGAATATAAACTATTTTCAGTAACTCATTTTGTTCACTACTGTGCAGGATTAAACTAATTTTATGGTATAAATATTTTTCATCCATCCCATAATTCATTTGCGCGAGTAAGAACTTCTCAACCATATATGGTTTCCTTGGGCCAAGCTCTTTATGAACGTGTCTATACAAAAGTTTTTCAATATCTTTCTTTGGTCGATGATACAATGGTAAAAACAACTTTTAGGTCAAGGAAAACATTTACGAATGTCAACAGCAAACGAATGTCAACAGCATTATAACAGCAAACTTTAACAATGACTATTCTATCTGCCCGTGTGACCTGACTCATGGAGAATCAAAAAACTCATGACTGTGACTCTTTTTGGTATTGTTTCAGGTTGGCACAAGAAATGACTACAGATCTTCGTGGGATGATTTAGCCAGTCCAGAGCATCCGGAGGTATATTAGACAAGTCCAGCTTCAGGGAATGAATAGGCCAGTCCAGAGCTACAGCGACAGCTTACAGCGGTTTGCAGTTTAGTATACAGCCAGATGTACACACAACGAGATGCACACAGGTGGCTCACAACGAGTGGATGACAGATGACCCTCAAGTCAGAGAATTCGATATCACACATCACATGTTTAAGTTCGGGAGTGAAGCACTCAAGCTAAGGAGAGAGCCACTGCAATAATGGGCGTGAAAATGTTGCCATAGCTATACACTTTAGTTGAAAATACTTAATACTTATTGGTACTTAATATAAAAATTATTAACCTAATGTGCACTTAATATACATGTTTTAATTGTACAGAGTAAGTAAAAATTAGTTGTAGTTCAGTCTTATTTATAGTAGTGAAATTGAAGATTATTTATAGAACTGGTAAATTCATTTCATTTAAGGAGGTGGATAAATCATGCTATATATCTTTCAGAGATTATTTTCCGAGCTTCACTTACCCTGTCTAACGCAGAATCTCGTTGACACAAACATTTTTAAATTAATCACTCCATTTCATGGCAACAAGCTTCATGAACGCAGCAAAGGCATTGTGAGCATAAGCAGTGTAAGTTTTTTCTGTATTTTTCCTGTGTACGTGAAACTTTACGACTCAATTCTAAACGTAAGGCTAATGCATCATCTTCCGAATGCAGTTCCCTTAATGCTATTTTCAGCAATTCATAAGCCAGAGTAATGTTTTTCAGCATTATCGTCACATCATTTTCGCTGACAGCTGGTCCGATATAAACACTTAAACACTGGTAGCCATCAAAAATTTCCTAGAGAGTTTGTAAGGATTCCCGAGCACGTTGTTGATTCAGCACTCGCGTGCACGTCGTTGCTTTAGCGCTCACGTGCACATAGAGATGCTAAAAACCCTCACAGGGTCACCTCACNTGTAACATGACTGTTGTGGATGCAATGAAAGATTTCTTAGTGTATGCATGGAATAAGCGACAGGGAGGTTGAATAGGCATTTTTCGTCAATGTGAAAAACTCTGGGATGCCATCCTGTTATATGTGCGTGTGTATTGGAGGGAATTGAAGGCCGTTACAAAGGCCCCAGCCAAACGCTGGCCCTCGATCTAAGTCTAAGTCTAAGGATCTCAACTATCGTCTCGATATGGGCAATTGTACTACAGAGCTGGTGAAAGTGTCTCGCATTTGACTGGAAGTTTTTGGTGACAGGAGCAAGTGCAATCTAGCGTGCTACTGTGACTTTAATCAAAAGGATAAAGATAAAAAAAGATCAATCAAAGCAGAAGAAAAATCAAGACTCGTATGCCGAAGAGAAGGCATAAGGAGAGCAATGGCTCTTCTTCTTCTTCTTCTTCTTTATCGTGTTTATTTGGGGCTTCGAAAACTAGTCCATGTAGCCCCAGGTCTGAAGGTAGGTTGATTTTTCCCTTGTTTACAATGTTTCCTTTGTTCCAACCTGCAAAAAAGAGAGAAGTTCAAATATTTAGCGAAGGATAGCAAGGGTTTTGTTTTTCCATGTCCTATAAATCTTTCAATATAAACAATATTTCATTTCACAATTTATTTTTCTCCTATTTTTTGTATATTACTTTTAAGGTCTACTGTTAGTTGCTAAGGCATGCCCGACCCAGTGCCAGGCACAAGTTGTTATATCCGTACTGAAGGTCCAGCCTGGGTGGCGCAGCCTGGAGCTTCTTAAGGCCAAAAGGCAAAAATATCTTATATGACCAAAAAGATCTTAACAAAACAACTCTTGAGGGCATATCTCTGGAGGAGTAAAATTAGGGGTTGTCAGAGACTAAGGAAACATCACCTCTTACAGGTGGCAACTCTTTACAGTAACTTATATCAGAGCTGCCTAAGGAAGTGTTTCCCATCTCTGTTCTAAGATTCTACTCTATTTTTGAAGAATTAGGGTTAGTACCAACAGAGGTTAGTCACATTAGTCTACTTGGTCTTAATTTCCGTTTCTATTTGTGAGCCAATCTATAGAGGTTAGAGTGTTAGTTAGGTTGGCACGTTCATCAGAATAGTTTAAACAATTAAAGAACACATGTTCTATGGTTTCTACTCTACCACATGGGTAATTGGGATCATTGGTCTGATTAACACGGAACAAGTGGGACCTAAAACCTGTATGTCCAACCCGTAGTCTAGCCAAAGCTGTTTCTACAAGACAGTTCTTATGGGAGGCTCAGGGCTAACTACCAGAAGTGTCTAATTTGCACGAGGTGGCGCACCTTCCCAGTTACCCTTACTTGCTGTAGCCAGGTTGAGTCCCGTGTCCTGAATGCTTTACATGCAAGACTTACAGTTTCCTCCTTAGAGTAGGGCATCAGTGTGCGGTATTGCAGTAAATGCACCGCTTTAGCAGTGCTGTCTGCAGCCTCATTACCCGACACACCTCTATGTCCTGGAATAAACTGCACCCTAATACAATGAGAGGAAATGATGTTAATCAACTTGTTCTGTATATTGTACACCAGAGGAATGTAGTATTTAGGTTTTGTGCTGTAAATCAAATATATGGAGCTCAATGAATCTGTGAATATGACGTATTTATCAGAGGGGGCAGAATTCTCCGAGATCCATGACAGGGCTTCATATATTGCATGCAGTTCACACTCTATTACCTGTTTTTTGTGCAAAAATGTTTCTCAGAGGTATGTAGGGATTTATTCTTTATAGCTGTGGATAAAGTTTGGGCATTAGTCTTGTGTCTTTTCCTTGGGTTTGGTCTCCCTAAGATGGGGGAAGGTGTCACTTGAGTTGTTGGCAAGGCAAGAGTGGTCATTAAGTTAGAAGGGTTAGAGCAATCATTATATTGAGGTTGTGCTGTCAACGGTCTTTCATTATTGGCAGAAGTGTTCAGCACTTGAGACTCAAAAGTATCTTTGGCAATTTCAATTATTAGATCTTTTAGATTCAGATCCTGATCTTGACGAGTGACCAATTGTGTTACAGTGACATTTGGAGATGGACTGTTAAGTTCATCTCCAGTCTGAGTGGCAACAGAGACAAGTTTTATAGGTTGTGTTTGAGAGGAGTATTGAATCTTACCTCCAGATTGGGTCACAGTTGGAATGTTCAAGGTTTGCTCAGAGTGAGGCTGCACCACAGAAGTCCCTCCTGCATGCAAGACCTGCCTTGCAGCATCCCTATAGGAGAGCTTTTGAACTTGTCTAATTTTTTCTACTTCTTTTGCTTGCCTGATCGTGGGACAACCTCCATAGTTTGCAGTGTGGTTACCACTGCAATTGTAACATGAGCGTGTGCTTGGGAGGGACACTCCCTGCTGTTGTGTGCACAACTGCATACAACACATCAAGGGGCAGCTCTACAATTTACAGCATTGTGTCCAAACCTCTGACAGTGGAAACACTGCCATGGTTTGCCTATATATGTACTTACTCGGTACTGCTGGTATCCAATGCATACAAATTGAGGCAGAGTGGTAGTATTGAATACCACCTTGAAAAAAGCAGTCACTATTTTATCTTTACCTTTATATATCCGTTCCACTGTCACTCCTACGAAGCCCGCATCAATCAGAGCTTCGGTCAACTCCTCACTGCTGGTGTCCTTCCTGAAAGGCCGATTGCTCCCACTGAAGTGATTTGGTTGGCTGGGATGCAACACTTGACCTTCCATGCTCCAATCTCTATAACACTCAGGAATGGTGAAACATCCTCATAATGTTTTTTCATTGTGACAACCAGAATATTTCTACCTAGATTTTTCTTTGTATATGATATACCTGCTTTACCAAAGGCAGAATTGGCCAGTGCCTTACTAAGTGCCAGATCATTTGCTAAAAATTTTTTATTTTTTGCCTCATCTTCCATACTGGGTTCCACCAATATAATGGTGGGATTAGTTGGAGACCCATGCATCTGAATCTCCTCCTGATAAGGAGAGAGAACTCATCCCCCTCCTCTGCCTTTTTTTAGGCATGTAATGCTAATAACACAATATGACTGTAACTAATAAATGCAAGAAAAGAAAAAATAATTTTAGATAAGAATTAGGATGCTGAAAACTAGATAGAGTTTTCAGAAAATTCTCACCAAAGACATGCACAACATTAACCACCACCTGCCAAGCAAGCAGTCCCTCCAAAACCCGGGCAATGGCTCTGTCTCCTCTTCGGGAGAAGAAGCTGAAGCCTGGCCCCCTTTACAAGAATCTTCTCGACCACCTTCAATATCTCAAACTGCATCAAATGAAGAAGAAGAGGGTCTATTGAAGGAAAGAAACCCACTGAATTTGGAAGCACCAATGATGACATCAGAAATTATTCAGCCAGAAAAAATATCCACCAACAGGAACTACTCTTTTTACTGGAAAAATCAATTTGAAATACCAAATTTTGAGGGATTTAGTGAAAGTCTTAACACAAGTTCAGAAGAGGACAACCCAATCACACCAAGAGAAATAAACACAGACAATTCAACATCCATTCAGCCAACAGTGGTTTTAGTCCAACCAGTAGATGATCCCACTAACAAAAGTTTCCTTTCAAATGAAATTAAACTTGCTAAAGCACTGGCAGCTTCTACTTTTGGGAACTGGGGTATTGGCAAAATCACCAAAAACCTCAGTAGGAATTTACTTGTAGTCACCATGGATAGGCATTATGAAGACCCCTCAGAACTACTGAAGATAACAGAGATAGGCCCTTGGAAGGTCAAATGTCGGCTTCCAGCTAGCCAGAGCACCTCTGTGGGAGTTATCGGACCCTTTGGTGAGGACACTTCCAATGAAGACCTAACAGAGGCACTGAAGGAAGCAGGATTCAAAGGAGCTCTGGCAGAACAAATCTTCAAGGGCAAGGATATAATCAAAACTTCAATGTTCAAAGTAATTTTTGATTCAAACAGTCTACCTCCATATGTCAGAATAGGTTACCAACAATACCGGGTAAATACATATATTGGAAAACCGTGGCAGTGCTACAAGTGCCAACGATTTGGGCACAGTGCTGCATTCTGCAGGTCTGCTCCTCACTGTGTGGTATGCAGTGGCCCCCACACCAGCAATGAGTGTAATAAAACCACTGGACGAATTTGCTACAATTGTGGCGGAAACCATACAGCTAATTATGGAGGATGCCCAAAAATAAAACAAGCAAAAGAAGTGGAAAAAACACGCCAAATACAAAAGTTATCTTACAGATATGCAGTAAAGCAAGTACTTAAACAAACTGCAACACCAACATCTCAACCTCAATCAGTGCTGCCTACTAACACAACTCTGTCAAGACAACAACCAGACTCTGGCAATCTACAGATTCCAAAAACCAAGACTGTTGGTACCCAAACCATTGATGAAGTCCAAAAACCCGCACAGAAACACGTCACCATCAACCAGCTGTTGGATCTCCTGGTAAGGATATTTATTGCTGCAAGTCAAAAAGATGTTCAGTTGGATGCACCAGAGATGGTACACAAAATTGCTGCAGAAACATTTCAAGTTCAATCTCTACATGCTCCATCAGAAAATTCTCAACTCCTGGACCAATCTCAATGCTCTAATATAATCTCCCAAAAGACTATTGAGAAAATTTCAAGAATCTTGCCTCCCATGGATATAACACCTTCTCCTGTCATTGGACGAACTAACCCTCGCAAAAAAACCAAGCACAATACTGGAACTCGGACTAAAAGTTCAACTGGAAAACTCCATAACAACAACACAGCCTCACAAAATTCTACTTGCACTGAATTCACCAATAAAACAGCAAAATGGATTCACAAAAAGAACTAAAGATATTTCAGTGGAACTGCAGAAGTGTTTGCAATAAACTAAGTCACCTGAAAATTACACTTTACACCCATAAGTCACACATTGTGTGTCTGTATGAGACTTGGCTTTCACCAAATTTTGAACCACGTTTTGTTGGGTACACAGCAATCTACATGCACAGAATAGATGCGCATGCTGGTGGTGGGGTGGCAATACTTGTTAGGAGTGATGTCACCTACACTGAGCTTCAACTGACAAACTTTTTCCCCAGTTGTCTTGAAGTGTTGGGAATTAACATCTACTTGCAAAACGGTACTCCACTTTCTGTGCTCTGTACCTACAACCCGAACAAAATAGTAACTACAAGGGATCTAATACACTACACAAATCAGTTGCAACCTGCCCGCGCTGTAGTAGGGGATTTTAATGCTCATCATCCAATGTGGAAACCTACAAAGCTGCCCAACACCACTGGTCGGAATATAGCTCAAATGTTGCTGGATGACCCTTCTATATCATTAGGTAACTCCTCCCTCCTTGCCAACTTACTACTATGTTTACCAGAATTCATTTTCTACACTTGATTTGGCCTTTGTCTCTGCAAACTTTCAGCCCACAGTAGCTGTAACAACAGAAGAAGATATTGGAAGTGACCACTATCCTGTTGTAACCAGTATTGGAGTGGCTCAATCAACTGCAGGTTTCAGAAAACAGTCAACATGGAAATTTGGAAGTGGGACATGGGAGAACTGGACAGCTGCTTTGCAACAGCCTGAGCTCCAAGGAATGGATGATCTACAGAGGGAATTTACAAACTGTACAAGTAATCTGATTGAGGCCAGCCATAAAGTTTTCAAAAAAACAAAAGAATACACCTGGCTTAAGTATAATAAGTCGTGGTGGAACTCAAAATGTGTTGCAGCAGTGAAAGCAAAACAAGAGGTAAAAATAGTTCTCATCAATCAACCATCACAAGTAAATCTAATTGCATATAAATGCTGTCAGGCACTAGTCAAACAAGAGGTTAAAAATGCAAAAAAGGAATCTTGGATCTCATTCTGCAATAGCATCACTATGGACACTCCTGCTTCTTTAATATGGAAACGCATAAAAAATCTTCAAACCCCTTTCTGTAAAAAAGCTCAGCCTATTCTAACAATTAATGCAATGATCACTGACTCAGTTTCTAAAGCAAATGCTTTGGCTGACCGTTACCAAGAAAGACTGACTTCTCCATCTCCATCACCTTTCCCTCAGCATACTCTGATTGCTCTTGCTATAGCATTAAATGATGATACTCCCTCTGTAATAAATGATCCATTTAATATACAAGAACTGAACAGGGGACTGACCTCCATGAGGGGTACAGCTACAGGCCATGATGACATACATAATGAACACTTAAAGCACATGCCAGGCAACTACAAAAAATGGCTCCTCCAATTATACAACAAAAGCCTGCAATCTGGAATGCTTCCCACAGTATAGCAGCCTGCAAAAATCATTCCCCTACCCAAACCAAATAAGCCACTAACATCCGTTGATTCATATCGTCCAATTTCCTTTCTGTCCTGCATAGAAAAACTAATGGAAAGACTAATAGTTAGCCGTCTCACATTTTTCCTAGAACAGAAGGGCGTCTTCAGGAAAGCGCAAGGAGGCTACCGAAGGAGACTGTCTGCAATTCATCAAGTCACAAAGCTAGAGGCTGCAATAAGATTAACACTGGTAAACAATTCTATTATGCTGTGCCTCTTTTGTTGATTTCTCAAGTGCTTTTGACACAGTATGGCCGATGGGAGTTCTCTATAAGTCGAGTCGGTACGGTGTTAGGGGAACAAGGTTGCGATGGCTGCAAGCGTACCTGAAGGATAGACCCTTCAAAGTGTTCATGGAGGGTACCTACTCGTCAGAGAGGATAGCGAGAAGTGGTGTTCCGCAGGGGACAGTGCTGTCACCTTTGTTATTCAACATTATGATGTATGATACACCAGTGGTGGAAGGAATCTGCTCCTGTGAGTATGCTGATGATCTTGCTTTCTATACCCAACACCCTAATCTTCGCATTGCAATGGATACCCTACAGCAACAGCTCACTGCACTTCACAACTGGTCTAAACAATGGGGATCTAAAAATAAATTTGATGAAAACTATGTGCATGCTTTTTACAAACAAAAGAATTAACCCACTTCCTATTACAGTGGGAGGACAGCAATTGGAATTTACAAAACAATTCAAGTACCTTGGAGTCATGTTGGACTCTCCTCAGCTCTGCTGGCATCATCAAGTGGAATACCTCAAACAATCCTGTGCAACATTGCTTAACCTGCTACAATGTATATCACATAAGCATTGGGGTGCTGACCGGGAACTACTAATTTATCTCTATAAAACCCTCATCCGTAGCCGACTAGATTATGCTGCCCCGCTGTATGGTACTGCCGCGCTTTCAAATCTTCTTCAGCTAAACAGCATTCAAAACCATTGCCACTGGATGCCGAAAAACTTCTCCTGCAGCCTCACTGGAGGTAGAAGCAAACATCTTCCCTTTGACAATACACAGAGATCTACTAACATCTCAGTACTACAGTAAACTTCAGCAACTTCCCAATGATATGGCTGAGGATTTACTACAAGCTCAATTTCCTGCAGAGGGATTGTCTTCAAGACTTTTGCCACCCATAAAATCACGTGCAAGAGCCCTTTTTACTAATGTAAACCTGCAGATTCCGGCTCGCAATGCAGCACCACTGGTTTTACCGCTCCCTCCCTGGTTCAAGGTGGAGACCTATATATGCACTGATTTCCTCCCTACCTCGGTATCTTCTCAAACCAATCAAAATGTGCTCCAAATGTACCACGAATTAATAAACACAAACTACTCTGGATACACTCGTATATTAACTGATGGCTCCTGTATTGTTGAACCTACCTGTTCTGCATCTGCTGCAGTGGTGATCTCCTCCAGAGGAGTCACCATAAATTTCAAACTCCGACCTCAAATTCACATCATGGAGTGTGAACTTATTGCCATCAATGAAGCACTTCAATGGATATTGCTGAATAATTGTCAAGAAGAAAAGTAGCCTATGTAATTTTCAGTTACTCGTTGAGCTCCTTGCATCTCATACAGAATACAAGACCAAAAAATTACCGACCTTTAGTGTTCAATATACAGGACAAACTGTTTAACATTGCTTCTTCCCATTGGGTATACCTGCAGTTTATTCCAGGCCATAAGGGCATCCCTGGTAATGAGGCTGCAGATGAAGCAGCAAAAAATGCCCACTTACTGCGGTACCGCACCCTAACGCCGACCTCTTATGAAGAAATTAAGAACCTCACCAATATTGCATTCAAAACAAAGTGGAAGACTGAGTGATTGAGGAGGATTCAACTGACGGGGAAGGGACGTCATCTACTGAAAATTCGAGATAATACGGGGCAGTGGCCGTTGTCTGCACACAAGACCCGCCACATTGAGACAGCACTTGCTCGTCTTCGTGTCGGGCACACGGGGCTCCGGTCACACCTCTATCGCTTCAGCATTGTGGAAGATCCCTATTGCTCTTGTGGTACTGAAGAAAGTATCTACCATATTTTTTTTTCTTGCCCTTACTACGCTGCAGAACGTACCACCATGAAAAATTCCTTGATTCCACTAAATGTGCCTTTCTGATTGAAGAATTTACTTGGAGGTGGCCTCTTTCTGGAACCAACTCAAAAACAAATTGTTAAAATAGTTGCTAACTATTTAACATCCATAAGGAAAATTAAAACCATCTGAAATTTCTCAAAAATTGCAACATTTCAGAGAAGTGAACGGAATCTCCGAGTGGAACTACCCAGTAAAACCTCTTGTATCCGTTTTCAGCCTGGGGGCTAATTTTCAGAAAACAATAAAACATCCCTGAAGGCGTAGAGCTGCATGGACCCATCTCCGAAGCTCCTATAATAGTGAAACAAGAAGAAGAAGAACAGGTCGGAAATTGAAATGGTGTATCGTTTTGCTCTTTGGTGAGAATTTTCTGAAAACTGTATCCAGTTTTCGGCATCCTAATACTTATCTAAAATTTTATCTTTTTTTGTTGCATTTCTTATTTACATTCTTATTGTGTTATTAGCATTTCATGCGTAAAAAAAGGCAGAGGAGGGGGACGATCTCTGTCTCCTCATCAGGGGAGATTCAGATGCTTGGGCCTCCATAGATTCATCCTCTGAGTGCATCCTCCCTACTCCTTCTCAATCCCTATCTCCAAGTCAAGTCATGATATCGGATGGCCTTTGCCCACAAATCGGGGACAGTGGGGAGTTACTGGATGACCAACAGCTCTCTCTGTCCCCCATATCAGCTATTGAAATTAATCCAAATAAAAATATGAATCTAGAGCTCCACAGGTTTGAGGGGTTTTCACCTGAACGAGGAGATGTCATTACTCCAGTTCAGCACATTAGTGGAAAAATGCCACAGAGCAATAATCCAACTACTTCTACCATTATATTGGTGGAACTCAGCATTGAGGATGAGGCAAAAAATAAAAAAAATTTAGCCAATGATGTAGTGCTGAGTAAGGCACTGGCCAATTCTGCCTTTAGGAAAGAAGGAATAGCCTACATAAAAAAATGTAGGTAGAAATATTCTGGTTGTCACAATGAAGAAACATTATGAAGATGTTTCACCATTCCTGAGTGTTCTAGAGATTGGAGCATGGAAGGTCAAGTGTCACCTCCCAGCCAACCAAATCACTTTAGTGGGAGCAATCGGGCCTTTTGGAAAGGACACCAGCAGTGAGGAGTTGACCGGAGCACTGATTGATGCTGGCTTCGGAGGAGTGACAGTGGAACGTATATTCAAAGGTAAAGATAAAATAGTGACTGCATTTTTAAAGATGGTATTCAATACTACCACTCTGCCTCAGTTTTTATGCATTGGATACCATCAGTACTGAGTAAGTACATATATAGGTAAACCATGGCAGTGTTTACACTGTCAGAGGTTTGGACACAATGCTGTAAATTGTAGAGCGGCCCCTCGATGTGTTGTGTACAGTGGTGCACACAACAGCAGGGAGTGTCCCTCCCCACGCACACGCTCATGTTGCAATTGCAGTGGTAACCACACTGCAAACTATGTAGGTTGTCCCAAGATCAGGCAAGGTAGAGAAGTAGATAAAGTTAGACAAATTCAAAAGCTCTTCTATAGGGATGCTGCAAGGCAGGTCTTGCATGCAGCATCACTCTGATCAAACCTTAAACATCTCAATGATGACCCAATGTGGAGGTAAGGATTAATACTCTTCTCAAACATAACCTCTAAAACTTGTCTCTGTTGGCACTCAAACTGGAGATGAACTTATCACTTCAACATCGCCAAATGTCACTGTAACCCAATTGGTCGAGTTGTTGGCAAGAACACTCACAGCTGTCACTCGTCAAGATGAGGATCTGAATCTAAAAGATCTAATAATTGAAATTGCCAAAGATACTTTCAAGTCTCAAGTGCTGAACACTTCTGCCAATAATGAAAGACCGTCGACAGCACAACCTCAATATAATGATTGCTCTGACCTTTCTAACTTAATGACAACTCTTGACTTGCCAACAACTCAAGTGACACCTTCCCCCATCTTAGGAAGACCAAATTCAACGAAAAAACATAAGACTAATGCCCAAACTTCATCCTCAGCAACAAAGAACAAATCCCTACATACCTCTGAAAAACATTTTCGCACAATGTACAGCACTAAACTCGCCAATAAATCATCAAAATGTCTGAATCCAAAGAACGAAAGATATTACAGTGGAATTGCAGAAGACTTTCAAACAAACTGAGCAATTTTAAATAAAACTATACTCCCTTAAACCCCATCTTGCATGCCTAAATGAAACTTGGCTTACTCCCAGATCTGAACCAATTTTGTTAACTACACTGCCATGTATAGACAGAGCAGCTGATCAGGTTGGTGGAGGGATTGCAATTCTAGGAAGATCAGACATAACATTCATAGAACTACACCTCAATCCTTTCAATCAAGGATTTCTAGAAGTCATAGGCATAACACCGTACAAGCCAAATAGTTCTTTTCTCTCAATTCTATGCATCTATAACCCCAATAAGACAATCACCATCATGGAATTCCAACACTACTTTGACCATCTACTGCTCATCCATGTCATAGTGAGGGATTTTTATGCCCACAATCCACTGGTAACCAGGAAGTCACCAAACACCACTGGAAGAAACCTAGAATAAATCCTACAAAATAATCCTTCTTTTGCTCTACTTACTCCTCCTTCCCTACCCACTTACTTTAATGTCTATCAAAATTACTTTTCTACCCTTGATCTTACCTTCCTCTCAGCTGTTCTGCAACCTATCGCTTCCATATCAACAAAGCAAGATCTGGGCAGTGATCATTATCCTATTGTTACATGTCCTGGAATAGAACCTTCATCAGTTAGATACAGGTCACGACGATCCTGGAGGTTTGGTAGTGGGAAGTGGGTGGACTGGTCTGCTGCACTGCAACAACTAGAAATGCCTGAGATATTAAATGTAGAACAGGGTTTTGATGAGTTTAGGAAAAACTTGATATCAGCCAGTGTTACAACTTTTGAACAAGCAAAGGAATACAGATATCCCCGCTATAATAAAACGTGGTGGTCCCCTAGATGTGCAGAAGCAGTGGAAGCAAAACGACAAGCAAAAAGAACTCATATCTCCTAGCCTTTAAACACTAATCAATAGAATTTAAATGTCTAGCAAGAGTAAAGTTTGAAGTTAAAATTGCCAAGAAAGCATCTTGGGTCAATTTCTGTACTAAAATTAATTCTGAAACACCAATATCCTAGGTATGGAAGCAAATAAAACGCCTTCAAACCCCTTTCGTTAAAAAAGTACCGCCCTTCATTTCACTGAACTCCATTTTAACAGACTCAGACTCTAAAGCCAATGTGCTGGCTGACCATTTTGATAAAGTCTTTGGTTCCTCACTTCCAACTCCTTTCCTTCAGTTTGTTTTGCTTCCACTTGGTCGTGCCTTAACCCTTTAGCGACCAATTTTTATTTCTAGTTTGTACGTTTAAGCTCACTAAGACCGTCTGTACACTGATGCAATGAAGCACGCTGAGAGCCAGGCCAGGCCAGGCCAGGTTTTAGCCAGGCAGCTAAAAAACGACGCTGTAACATGCCGCCGCGTTCAAACCTGGTAGCAACCTCATATTGCTCACTGTTTAATTATTAGAACAATTCTCCCAAAGAC
The DNA here is from genome assembly GCA_006783055.1 of Trinorchestia longiramus. Lineage (NCBI taxonomy): Eukaryota > Metazoa > Arthropoda > Malacostraca > Amphipoda > Talitridae > Trinorchestia > Trinorchestia longiramus. The sequence continues at coordinate 14,923 of VCRD01000547.1, forward strand.
CGTAAAAGAGGAGCGTATGGTCCTTTTCGTCGCTAAAGGGTTAAGCAGTTCAGTTCAGTACCCTTTAAATGAACTATATACAACAGGTGGATTAGTCAAGAATCTGGCCTCTGTGAGGAACACTGCTCCTGGATTGAACCGTGTGTGCAATGAGCACCTGAAAAATTTGCTAGATAATTATAAGGGATGGCTTCTCAACTTGTGCTGTAGTAGTCTTAGTACGGGTGTCATCCCAAGGTCATAGCAGCTCGCTTTAATTATTTCCATCCTTAAACCTTTTAAACCTTTAATTGCTGTTGAGTCTTTCCACCTCATATTCCTGCTCTCCTGCCTTCTAAAATTGATGAAACGAATGGTAGCTCAGCACGCTACGTTTTATTTAGAACAAAATGGGGCTTTTAGAAATTCACAGGGGATTCAGACAGTGGCAATAGATCAGGTTGCTCGTCTGGAAGCCGCTATTTGTTCGCAATTGCCGGGAGAGAAATTTTATTGTCTTTTTGTGGATTTAGCTGATGCCTTTAATACGGTCTGGCCCACATGAGTCCTCTACAAGCTGGGTTTGTGTAGAGTTCGGGGACCAATTCTATGATGGCTTCACTCGTACCTACCTAACCGCTTTTCATAGGTATACTTTGAGGGCCCTTACTCCTCAGAAGAAGAGATAAAAGCTGTGTTTCACAGGGTGGTATCTTGTCCCCCATGCTTTTCAACCTAAAGATGTCCAACATTCCAATTCCAACAGAGGTGCAGTCGTGTGAATATGCAGACCACCTAACCTTTTTTACAGCACACAAGGACGTGTATGTAGCAACCGACAAACTTCAAATGTAAATAGATTTCCTTTGTACATGGTTGCAACAGTGGGGCCTTAAAATAAATTGTACAAAAACAAAGACCATGTGCTTCACTAATAAAAGAGTAACTCCACTTCCTATTTTCTTCTGCAGACAACCTCTTATTTTTGAATAAAAATGTAAAGATCTTGGAGTAATTTTAGATGCTCCCCACCTACGATGGGCACCTCAAATAAATTACCTGAAACAAACCTCCATTCCAATTCTTAATTTACTAGAATCAACAGGCCATAGGCACTGGGGTGCTGACCGTGAGGTATTACTAAAACTATATAAAACTCTCCTTCGCAGTTGTCTTGATTATCCTGCACTATTATATGGAACAGCAGCACCCAGTAATCTCTCCAAGTTGAACAGCATCCAGAACCAATGGCTGCGCATTGCAAACTAGGTGCCGTAAAACTACTCATATCACTTCCCTCCAATTAGAGGCCGATATTCCACCTTTGGCTCAACACCGAGAAGAAATAGCATGGAGGTACTACTGTAGACTGCTCCAGCTGCCTCTCAATGTAGCCACTTCTGAGCTGGTTCAGAGGTTAAATACCTCTCAAATTGGTTTTTGTTCCTTATTGCCCACCTGCATTTCGAGTGTGAGAGCTATTTTTCCCAAATTTGGCCTCCCAACGTCCTCTGCAAATGCAGCTCCAATAATATTGCTACTTCCTCCTTGGTTCAGGACGGATGATTGCATTCTGACTGAATTTTTACCTTCTTCTGTGACTTCATTAACCTCCCAATCAGTTATCCAAACCTATGATGAACTAATGGGTACCAAGTTTGTAGATAATATAGCTATATTTACAGATGGTTCGCGAATTACCAAGCCTACTTGTTCCTCCTCAGCTCCGGTTGTGGTCTCTTCAAAAGGAGTCACGCTAAATTGGAAACTCTGCCCACAAAAACAGGTAATAGAGTGTGAACTGCATGCAATACATGAAGCCCTGTCTTGGATCTCGGAGAATTCTGGTGTCTCCGATAAATATGTCATTCACAGATGCATTGAGCTCTGGTCTACAGTATACAGAACAAGTTGATTAACATTACTTCCTCTCATTGTATTAGGATGCAGCTTATTCCAGGCCGTAGAGATGTGCCAAGTAATGAGGCTACAGACACTGCTGCTAAAGTGGCGCATTTACTGCGATACCACACATTGACACCCTACCCTTAGGAGGAAAGTGTAAGTCCTGCATGTAAAGCATTTCGGACACGTTGGAACTCAACATGGCTACAGCAAGTAAGGGTAACCGGGAAGAGGTGCCACCTCGTACAAATTAGAGACAGTTCTGGTAGTTGGCCATGGGCCCCCATAGGAACTGTCGTGTAGAAACTGCCTTGGATAGACTACGGATTGGGCATACAGGTTTTAGGTCCCAATTGTTCCGTTTCAATTAGATACAGTGGGGGGCAAAATAATACAACACGTTGATTAAATCGGCAGATTGCACATTTATAGATCACGTACAATTACGAAAATTTGACTATATGTATATAAACAATATTATAAAGAGGTTAATATTATATCTGAAATACACAAATATTTAATAGAAAAAATATATAGGAACATGTATAATAAATACGTGAACAAAAGTTTACAACACATTTCAAGGTATACATGCATTAATACTTCATGCATAGCCCATATCATTAATTATGGCTTCGAGACGTTTATAATAGTTCACTACCAGCCTTTTACAAATTTTGGGCGTAATCTTATTCCATTCTTCAATGCTGATTTCTTTGAGTTCAGTGATGTTATTGCGACCTCTCTTCTGAATCTTCAATTTCAATTCCCTCCACAAGTTTTCGATCGGATTCATGTCCGGGGATTGACTTGGCCATTCTAAAATGTTTATCTTCTTCATCCTCAACCATTCCTTGGTTTCGTTTGCAGTATGCTTCGGATCGTTGTCTTGTTGGAATTTCCATCTACGTTTCAATTTTAACAAACGAGCTGAAGGTAGTAGTTGCTCTTCCAATATTTCATGAGATTTCCTGCCATTCATGGTTCCTTCAATGATGTGAAGTTTACCTACCCCTGATAAGCTGAAACATCCCCACACCATGATTGAGCCGCCTCCAAACTCAACAGTGGATTTGGTGCACTTTGGTTTATAGTCTTCGTTTTGTTGCTGTTTCTCCCAAATAGTTCGATTTTGGTTTCATCTGACCACAGTACTGAGTTACAAAACGCTGCTGACTTGTTCAAATGGTCGTTGGCATACTTCAGCCTGGCCTTGACGTGACGTTTCTAGAGAAGAGGTTGTCTACGAGGGGTGCGGGAGCGAAGACCTTCACGGCGTAGTGCCCTGCTGATCGTGTGTTTGGTGGCTTCGATCCCAGATGCCTTGAGATCATCCTTCAATTCTTCACGAGTAGTTTGAGACTTTTGCACTACTGTTCGGACCAATTTTCGAGCAGCACGGTCGTTAATCTTCCGTGGAGGCTTACTGTGAGTCGTATTCCGGCATTTCCACTTAAGTATTGTGGTTCCAACCGAGACTATAGGAACACACAGTTGTGCACTTATCTTCCAATATCCCAAACCTTCATTATGGAGCCCCCACAATACGTTTGCGAAGATCTTGGTCTTTATTCCTACCCATGCTTACGACCTTTCAGAACGAAAGCTGCCGTACCAATGACACGTTATTGGAGATGAATGCTGACGAAAGTTCGGTTGCCAAATAGTAGAATGTATTAGAACATTCTGGCATAATCCTACAATAATTTTCATGTATAATATCGAGAAAAGAGTCGGGTATTTCAAACTTTTGTTCATGTATTTATTATACATGTTCCTATATATTTTTTCTTTTAAATATTTGTGAGTTTTAGATATATTAACCTTTTTATACTATTGTTTACATATATTCCAATTTTCGAGAATTGTACGTGGTCTATAAATGTCCAATCTGGCGATTTAATTAACGTGTTGTATTATTTTGCCCCTCACTGTACATAATTCAAATTGCTCATGTAGTAGAGTAGAAACTATAGAACATGTGCTCTTTAATTGTTCAAGCTATGTTGATGAACGCACCAACCTAACACTCTAACCTCTCTAAAAGTTCCTGCTTCCTTGAAAAACATATTAGGAGGGGGTCCTTTCCCTGTAAATGTACAAAAATTGATCGTATAGACTTTTCCGATACTTCAAAAAATTAAAAATCACAAATTAGAAAATATATAAGTTCAAATAAACGAGTAAACAAAAATCCAAAACCAGAACTTGATACAGACTGGCTCACAAATGCCTTATGCCAAAACTGATTCTGAATGGTTACGATTTATAGAAACAAAAATAAAGACTAAGTAGACTAACGTGACTAACCTCTGTTGGTACTAACCCTAATTCTTCAAAAATAAAGTAGAATTTTAGAACAGAGACGGGAAACACTGCCTTGATCAGATTTGATATAGGTTACTGTAAAGAGTTGCCACCTGTAAGAGGGGATGTTTCTTTAGTCTTTGACAAGCCCCAACTTCACTCCTTCAGAGATATACCCTTAAGAGTTGATCTGTAAAGACCGTTTTGGTCAAATAAGATATTTTTGCCCCTTGGCCTTAAGATGCTCCAGGCTGCGCCACCCAGGCTGGACCTTCAGTACAGATATAACAACTCATGCGTGGCGCTGGGTCAAGCATGCCTTAGCAACTAACAGTAGACCTTGAAAGTAATATAAAAAATAGAAAAAAATGTGAAATAAAATATTGTTTGTATTGAAAGATTTATAGAACGTGGAATAGCAGAGCCCTAGCTATCCTTCGCTAAATATTTGAACTTCTCATTTTTGCAGGTTGGATCAAAGAAGACATCGTAAACAAAAGAAAAAATTAATCTACCGTCTGAACTAGGGCTACATGGACTAGTTTTCGAAGCCCCAAATAAACACGACAAAGAAAACGAAGAAGCCGATCGGCCAGCTGTTTGCTATACGCCTCTGAAAAATAAGTCCACTATTTTATATAATTGATTCGATTGCTTGGCATCGAGGAGGACGTATCCAGGTGTCGCGAACGCTACTTGAATTTAATATATTCTACTGTTAAGTGTTGCGTTGAAAGTGATTAGAGAAATTACAAAAAAGTAAAAATAGCCTCAGAAACTATACTTTTGCGATTGTTTCCTGGTGGTTCAAGGCAAGTGTGCAACCGGGAAAAGCTAAAGGTGGAGGGATATGCTACTATGCTTCATGACGCAGAAAATGAACGTGAGGAAAATCCTTTCGATTGGGTTGCATGTGCATCAGATATTGTTGAAAGTGGTATGGAGGACGAGCAGGATGGGGAATGGAAAACGACAAGAAATTCTCGGAAGAGAAAAGAAAACCAGTTGAAGAAAATGAGATCCAGGAAGGAGGAAAAAAGAAGATGCACACAGGGGCAGACGGTGCAGAATGTAATGAGAAAGAGAGATCCAGTGACAATTTGTGTCCTTCATGGATGAACAGAAACTCAAGTTTTGATAGAGCAGATGCTAGTACTAATATGCAATCAAACTCTGGGAAAGAGAAAGGAGAAAAAAGCAAAGTATTCAAGCTAAATTTGGGCTTCAACGTAACGAAGACCATGCGATCAGAAGACAGCATAGTGATTCTGGTGCGCTCAATTGGAGTGGAGCTCGCATCTTTACTACCGACACTGTGGCATTAGCAAAAGGCATTGGTGAGTTCCATTTAAAGTAATACAGAAGAGCCACATTCGAGTGAACAAACGGGGTAGTCTAGTGACCTTTGAGCTAGAAGAATCAGCAATTGAAAAAGTAACATCTCTTCTAGCAGTGAAAAGACTGGTCAAGTGGACTGTAAACTGTTCTCAACCAGTTTCCCATCAGCAGTCATGAGGGGGTCATCAAGGGAATTCATCGAAGTGTAAATGTCGAAGATATCAAGGCATTGCCAGATTGTGGAAGCAGTGAATAGCTCTCTGTATCTCGCCTGCCCCGGTACAGTAAAGGTAAAAAAGAAGAGTCATCAGCTGTCAAGCTAGGCTTTGCAGGAACTTAATGTCCCTCACACATGTATGTGGGATTTACCAGATATGCAGTATTCCCTTTCAATGCTCCTCCTCACCGCTGTCAAAGGCTGGGGCACGTAGCAGTGAACTGCAATTCACCTCTCCACTGCCTGGTGTGCTCTGGCCCACATACAAAGGATGAGTGCACCACCGAACCAGGACAGGAGAAATGTGCAAACTGCCATCAGACCCATATAACAAGCTCTGAAGAATGCCCGGCTATCAGAAATGCAGCAGCTATACAGAAGCTGCAGCACTCTGGAGTGGGTTTTGAAGCAGCCAAACACACGGTGATGAAAACCCTGACTGAACATGGCACTAAAGCACCACTTATGAAGAAACAAAATTTAACAGTTCCAACAGTTAGCTCAAACATAGTGGGATCACAACACAGTATCCAAGGGAATCAGCAAGAAAACCAGAATGACCGAACTGTCCAAGAAATTATGGTGGATATTCACCAGTCAGGTGGATCCTACCTATGGTCAGCAGCCCACTCTACAGCGCTGTAGTTCAGGGCTTGGATGATCTGCCATTCACGAGCCAGCATTTTCATCTGAGTGGTATTCAAGAGAAGATCCCCAGCAATAATATTACTCAGCCAGTAAAGAAACCTTCCCCACAGATGACAACAGCTACAGAATGTGCTGAAATTATATCAAAAAGGGTAGCATCTTTGGGTAAAAAGCTGGAGCACCAATTAACAGAAATGGGCAGAGAGATGGGGTCTAGAGTGATACAGAGGCTAAGCTTGGAACTACAAAACAAAATGGAATCAGTGATTGCAGAGGTTTCCAACATAATACTCAGTAAAGTTTCTTCCTTACTGAGTAAACTAATTCTAGCTAACATGCAAAAAGAGCGACCACCCCAGTGCCAATTGCTGTTGGTAGGAATGGTCTGCAATCATTTTGGAACCGAGTACTCAGAACTAATAATTACTAGTTGCAGAAATCAAGAGAATAAATCCCTTAGTAAGAACATGACATCATCACAATGTCAGGATTCAACACTGGAGGCAAGACCTTCTCAAGCTACACCTGCGATGACCCAGAGGTATGTACAGGGGAAAATAAAACGGACGTCAATACCAAAGCTCACAAGGGCCATGACAAGAAAGCATGAGACAAAACCCAACCAACAATGCAATACCCTAATGTAGTGGCTACCTATTCCATTAACCAATATTTGACCAGACAACAAAATGAAACAAGAGAGATGGCTGTTATTCAGTTTAATTGCAATGGGATTTCCTCTAAATTATCAGAATAAAAATTACACATTTATGCAACAAAACCAGAAGTTGTGTGTCTATGTGAGACATGGCTGACATACTGCGCCAAAACCCAACTTTGTGGGATACTTGGCAACTTGGTGTCTACGAGTGGGTGGAGTGAGGGGAGGAGGTCTGGCCATATTGGTGAGGCTGGACATCCCATTTCACTCTTTAAGACTGGAGCCATTTGATGGGAGCCTGGAGTTGCAGGGAGTCACGTTGAACACGGTTTCAGGCCTCATAGACATCATAAATGTGTACAATCCTAATCAACCTTTCTCACTTTCAGAACTTAGACATTACCTACAATAGCTAAACCACACATTCATTTTTCTTGGGGACTTTAATGCACATTCACCTCTCTGGGATGAACGATCCCGAACTAATCTTGCAGGTCGAGTCTTGGAAGAGATGCTGGATACCTTTCCAGTAGGTATAATAAATAACTATTCCCCCACCTACATAAACAGAAGCGTAGGAACAATATTAACACTGGACTTATTTTTTGCTACTCATAACTTGCTGCGGACCAGTGAAGTGAGAATTGGGCCAGATCTTGGAAGTGACCACTTTCCAGTACATATGTCGCACCTCGGGAGTGGTTCAAGTGAGGCTTCCCATAGAAGCAGCACAGCATTGGAGACTTGGAGCTGCAGACTGGACAAAGCGGACCTCACACGTGAATGCTCACACAGATCAAACACATGTCTGCTCGTGCAATGTTATTATGGGCAACAACTTCCTACTGAGTGCGATCAACTCTGCTGCAGAAGAGTCTGCTTATGTCAACTGGCAGAACTGGAATCTCCAGAGCTACTCCCTGGTGGGAAGCAGCCTGCTCAATAGCAATAGCTCAGCGCAGACGTGCTAAGGGGCAACTCTTTCTCTGTCCTTCACAAGAAAACCTAATAAGATACAAGCGCCTTGAAGCGGTAGCAAAGAGAGTCATCCTACTCAAAAAACGAAATAGTTTTGCCCAGTATGTGGGTGCTATCACTTGTTCTACTCGCAGCGCATCAGTCTGGCGATGCATCCGAAGCATCAGTGGGAGGGCAAGCGTGCCCAACTATCCAGTTGGAGGGCCATATGCAACTGCATTGGAAAAAACAACTATATTTTCCAAGCACTTCAGGAGACATAGTCCGACCACAGCTACCACGGGAAGTGACGAGAACATTCGGGGTAATAATGCCAACTACTTTGAGACAAATGACTCAAGGGAAATCTCATGTCCTACCATGGAAGAATTGAATTCTCCGTCAGCACCCAAAAATAAAGCACCAGGACAGGATGGAGTGTATGACAGATTTCTGTAAAAGTTGCCTCTACGGTGAAAAAAGGAACTGCTGTGTGTTTATAACACAAGCCTTTAAACTGGGTGTGTCCCACCGGGATGGAAATGGGGAATATGGCTCCCAATTCTGAAACCTGGAAAGGACCCAGAGCAGGTTTCCTCCTATAGACCTATATGCCTGCTCTCGTGCATTGGCAAGCTAATGGAACTTACGATCCAGAGAAGATTAGAGTATTGGGTGGAAACTAATAATCTTTTAGTTGGAGAGCAAGCTGGATTTTGAAGGGGAAAGAGCACAATGGACTCTTTACTCCTCATTGCTAAAGGCTTCATTGCCAATACCTTCTCCAGGAAGCAAATATGCAAGCACAATACCTGGATATAGATGGTGCTGATGACAGTATATGGCATGAAGGAATAATCTACAAACTGATCAAAAACTATTTGACGGGGCGAACCGCTTTTGTGCGTTTGGGGGCAGTGTAATCAGAGGGTGTGCCTATCATATGGGGACTCCCACCGGGAGCAGTTCTTAGCCCGCTGCTTTTCAACATGTTGTCAGACCTTCTAATTGTTGATGGGGTACAACTTATCATATATGCAGATGATATTATCACCATACTCTCAAAAGGTGACTTCCTAACAGAAGTGAGAGCTCACCTCCAAAGGTACTTGGACACTCTAGGAACCTGGTTTAAAAAATGGAAACTCATGGTGAACCCAGCAAAATGTTCACAACAAATCTTCACTAAGAAACATGGCATACCTGAGGTACTCCGACTGAACAATTCAGTGGTGCGAAACATAACTTACCAGAGGATGTTGGAGATTGTCTTTGACGCCCCAAGACTCACCTTTGCAGCTCAAAGAAAATCTGGTGGGGGACCTTCGTAAAAGGCTACAAGTACTGCGAGCCCTGTCAGCGGAATGCTGGGGTGCATCTCGCTTACTCCTTCGACAAGTCTATATAGCATTCATCAAAAGTAATTTAGAGTATGGATGACCTGCTTGGGGAAGGTTTCGGTCAAGCAGCCTAAAAAAAAACTTATCGTCATTCAAAATATGGCGTTACGTAGCATATTTGGATTGAGGGAAACCAGCCTAGTTTTGTTCCTGGAAGGGGAGTCGAGGGGACCCCCACTAGAGCTCCGGCTCCAATTGCTGACAGCTCGCTGGTACATCCGTCTCATGAATAGAGGGAACTATGAGTATACGTGAAGTAGCTGGGACTAGCAAGGAGAGGGCAACAAACAGTATTTGAGACCCAAGCAAGGCAAGTCTTAGTCTCAATGAAAGCACTCATCCCACGTAGAGTTTGTACGGGAACCCTGTCCCCAGTGCTACCATGGAGTAACTTTCCAGATTTAATCTCAGTCGGTGTTCCATGTAGAACAGCATACCATGGGCAAGAGGTAGCAAATGAAGCTATTATGCAAGAGGACTTAAATGCAAAATATAGTGGATTCACTTAAATTTTCACTGATGGCTCATAGTAGGCATCAGGTTCCACAGCGGCAGCACTGTCTGTGCGTACATTAGCACAAGCAGTGCGTTGGAAGTTAAATGCAGCTCATACAGGATCGAGAAAAGAACTGTTCGGAATTCACTAAGCCTTGTCTTTTGCCAACAAACACCCTGCCCTACATAACAAAGACATTGTTATTCTATCAGACTCTCAGTCAGCACTTCACCTGTTAAAAAATATCTGGAACCCTAACTACCGTCACATTGTGTATGATATCCAGAAGTTGGCATCTCAAAAACAACAAGTTTCCAAAGTATGCTTCCAATGGGTAAGGGAACTGCGGCATGAGGGGAAATGAGGCTGCAGATGGAGCAGCTGCCTGAATAACGGAAATAACGAGACAGTTTGAACTTACCTGTGCTATGATGACTCAATCAAACAGCTCTGCAACAGTTTTTCGGAGTACTGGAGGCCGAACTGGTTTCAATCAATGGTGTCTTCAGGTAAGGGCGGGTTTTTGGCCATACACACTGAATCCCCAGCTACCGCAGTGAGAAGAGAACGTGTTGATTGTGCCATCAGCCGTCTTTGCCTGAGTCATGTGGGTGTAGCAGTTCAGTTGCATCGGTTTCAGCTACTAGAGTGGCCTCTCTGTCGATGTGGACAGGTTGAGACTGTGGAACATTTTCTTCTGAACCGTGATCACTACTCAGCACAGCGTCACCCACTGAAACGATAGCTTCAGTGCCTTGTCCTGCAGTACAATTTAAAGAATGCTCTCGGTAGTGGTGACTACTCGTCTAGAGTGCAGCTCCGCATCATAAGAGTCTTGGCTCAGTTCGTGTCTACTGTGGGAAGGTCGGAGGATCTCTGAAATCAAAAAGGGAATTGGACAGACCCCCTCACTCTCCTGAACTAATACTGATGAGTTTTGTGAACTTTTACAGAGAAACTGAAAACTTTGATGAAAACCTAAGCTGCAGTGTAGTTGCTGGAGTCCAGGCTGGTGGGCTGAGTGTCACTACACTTGCCAGAAGCCTATTTGGAGCCTTTTTGGAAGGCTCCAGTTCTACCAACCAACCAACTATTTTATATCACAAGGAAATGAGACTTGACGAGAGGAAAAAATCTCATTTATTTAATCACCAGCTTGGTCGACTGGTATCACCAGCTTGGTCGACTGGATCACCAGCTTGGTCGACTGGATCACCAGCTTGGTCGACTGGTATCACCAGCTTAGTCGACTGGTATCACCAGCTTAGTCGACTGGTGAGCGAATCTGCTTGCGAGCAGGAAGACCCAGGTTCGAATCCCGCTGCCGACATGGTTGACGCGGCTAGAAATACGGCATGGAACTTGGGTAAACAACCGAATAATTATCGAAGTAATTATCCGACCCAAGAATGGGCCAGAAGGTTCGTTCCTATAGCCTCATTCTATTCTATTCTATTCTATAAGTTTTACGGCTATGAGTATGTATTGGATGAATTCATTTATCTAAATTTCAAGCATCTTATCTTTTGTGTATTCTTACAATTGAGAGCCGACTTTGGCTCGGACCTTTGGTACGGCCTTTTATTCCCTCTAAAAGACACATATGTACAACAGTGTGCTATCCCAGAGTTTTTTTGTCTGTGTGCCAGGGTCGTCTGAAATAATTCCTCCTGGGCTCCCCCTGTCATTCTATGGAAAAGAACGAGCCAAGTGAGGGCATCACTGGGAAAGCCAGCTTGTCATACACAGCCCCTCATGCTTGGCAGGTAGTCACACTCAGATCCTGGTTGCTGACTGATCAACGTCAATATTTAGTAATCCATGCATACAATAGGAAATTGTTCATTACATCCACAACAATATTGCATTCTTGATCCATCCCTATACGATAGCTCATTCAATAGTCCTCTTTAACACACCTGGCATTTTACTGGTTCTCTCCATATTGCTTACAAACCACACCCATAAAGCTTTCTTGCTTTTGTTCATATTTACTACATTCTACAACCTCCATGTGTGCCTATTCACACTTAATGCCTTGTATCTGATGGCAAACAAAAGTTGGCTACCAAAAATTCCACCATAGAGCATTTCAACCTATGGTACATTCTCAATCTTTTGAATAAATTCTCTCAGCAGCGCTGTAAATATTGCTGTTCTTTTAAGCCAGCAGTCCCCAATCTTTTTGTGTCATTTTTGTCTCTACCCAGAGAGCAGTTAGTAATAACTAACTGTATAGCCTCAGACGTGAGAAAAAACATTTGAGATTTTTTTATTGCTAGTAAGCAGTGTAATTATTTCCCCCTGGTAGCATCTAATTTTTCAGTTTGGGACTCAGTGTTTCAAGCCCTTTTCATTTTTCAGCTCATAATTTTTTCATATGTAGGAGTGCAAATTTAATTTTATGGTGTGCTCAACATATATTTTGGGTGTATTTTCATATACATTTTTAAAATATGCTCTTATTGAAAGAAAATTTGTATTTTTAACAGCAACATCAAACATAATGGTCAACATTTCTTGCATTCTCTTGTTGATTCAAAAATGTATAGTATATGTATAAAATGTATAATGTATATTTTTACTATCAACACATATTCATGAGAGACAGTTTACAAAAGTATTTACCACATGTATCATGAAATTTTGATTCATACAATGGCCAGTGTTGATAACTTTTAATACTATGGAAGTATAGCAAGCCTTGAAAGGATAACTTTGTATTGCATGAATATGGTTATTCATGCAATACACAGTTATATGAAAAATAGTGTTATGTTATGTATTCACTTGCCCAGCTATTAATTTGTTCAATGTGTCTCAGATTTTTACAAGTTAAAAAAATTGTTTTCAATCAAAATTTCAAAAATAAGATTAATAAATTTCAAACTTAATTACAAATTCTAATATTAATTCAGGTTCAATTTAACTATGTGTATGCTTGAGTGATTCTCCGATCTAGCAGCAAGTGTCAGTTTACTGTACACTTTGCTTGCATTAATGCTACTGTAATTTTTTATATTTGATGAACATTTTTGTTTGTTTTCCTAGCTATAATGGAAATCATAGAATGTGTTTGTCATGAGTAATTGATCTGAAAAATAAATTATTGGTAGAACTTGAGTTCACCGTACTTTTTTTAGCATTAAGCTCGTGCAAACGGAACACAGCATATAGTACGGCATCATGACGTTACCATCTGACTCGTCTGAAAGGAAGGTTGTCTTCCACCCTATTATCAATGGTCTTCAGAAGATTGCATTGTATGAAACATGGAAGGTAAGCTTAGTTTCGATCATTTCTTCTTTGATATTGTAAAACTTTTTCAGTAATTATCACCTTGTATGATGTGAAAAGTAGCCAGTGCAATGAGATGAACATTGGCTCGAAACCTTTTGTGTTTTGTGGTCTTCACTAACATGCATCATTTTTGTGTGTTGATAATAAGATTAAAATTGTTTGTTTTCAGTTATTTAGAAGTTTAGATTTAGAATTTACCATGCATTTTTCAATTTGAACTTCATGTCCTAATACTTTTAGTAGAATTGTTTATTTAGAATTATCACTCAAATAATATTAGTTGTAGAAGCATTTTGATGATGTAGATCTTTATCTTATGTTAGTAAAGTATTTACCTGCAATCATCATCCAATTCTTCAATTTTTTTAAATAGTCATTCTGATTGGCTGAATTAAATAGTCTTGATGTTAAGGATTCTCTTATATTCATTATTGATATAACTATAAACTTTTAAGCTTTAAACAATATTTTAAGTTTCTCTGATAGTGTATTTTTCTATTTTCCTCTTCCACAATGAAAATATTTTTTTAATGTCATGAGCATTGTGCGTCGTATGTGTAAAGCCAGGGCTGTTGTGTAACTACTCACTTTTTGATCTGTGTAGGAAATATTGCATAGACCGTATTTTATGATTTGTGAAGAAACTATTGTATGTATAGACATTATTTTATGACCTGTGAAGGAACTACATATTGTATTGACCATGTTTTCTGATCTGTTAAGGAAACATTGCATAGGCCATATTTTTTATCTCTGAAGGAACTATTGCACAGACCATATTTAATGGAAGACATTCTAGTTTGCTTAGAAGAGCTAGAAACTGCCCAATTAATATTGGTTAAAACATATGACATTTTCTATATGTAATAGTGTATGATGACATAGGCTTGTTATTGCAGACACCTGTCGCATGAGAAAGAATAGTTACTTTACTAAAGATTTTTATGCAGTATTTGAAGATTTATAGTTTTCTATTGAATGAAATTTCTGTTTGAACTTAATTTCTCATTTTCTGCTGCTTGCTTTGTATCAACTTAAACAGATTAAACTTGATTAGGCATATCTTTTTTACACCTCATTTTAATCAAAATGTCAAATTTTGCTCATATTCAAAGTTTGACTTTTCATAAGCTTCCATTTTGTGATTGCATGGACCTTAAGTATACCACGATTATGACTGCAATTATTATTTATGAATCTGCAGGTATTCAAATAGTAGGAATATTTTCTGTAAAGCAACATTACACTTTAATGCATGTTAATAGTGCCCAATTTTACAGAAGTACTACCTGATAGGGTCAAATGCCACCCAGACTAAGTTCAGAGTACTGAAGATCGACCGGACTGAGCCAGAGAAGCTCATCATTACTGATGACAAGGTTTGTAGATGGTAATATGATGGTAACTATTCCTCGTATTGTCATGGTTAACTGTAAATTTTTAAACTGTTAAATTTTGTTTTGATTTATCTACTAGATTATTTTGAGGAAATATTTTTTAACATGAGTTTATTGCTTAAGTTTTCACACAACATTGCAATCGCCCTCACTGTTGTATTACCGTATTTGACGGCATATCAGACGCGAAGACGATACGGCATATAAGACGAAGTACTGAGCTTAACACGTTGCCTCCGATTGCCTGGCTGGTGTAAATCTTCACTTTGTACGCATAGTTACTAGAAGGATCTGAAAAAATTACAGAACCTAAGTGGTCCACATACGTACCACTTCGGAGTCAACGTGTTAAGTAGGAGGAAAACTATGGAGGAGATGCAATGAGTAAAAGGAAGGTGGATGGCGATATAAATGATGATGCCAGGCGCGTGAGAGATGAACAGGAACAGAGTAGAGTAAATGAGAAGATGAATGGTCCCTGGGCAAAAGTGAGTGAAAATGAGATGAATGGAATTAATGACAGGGTTGTGCAGAATAAAGTAAATGAGAAATAAATGGTCCTTGAATAAAAGTGGGTGGAAGGAAGATACATGAGATGAATATGATGAAAGGGGAGCATGAAAGAAAGAAGAGAATGCAAAGTGAAGTGAGACCAGTGCTAAGAATATGTAGAGATAATATGGTAAAGAATGTTAGTAGGTATGTAAGAATGACTGAAAGTAGTGGATGTACAAATTTGAGACAAAAAGGAGTAAAAGAAATTTGTCAGCATGCTGAAAAGGTGATTGATAACATGGATGAAGGCATGGTGATAGTACAAGGAGGTGGAAATGGATTGCTTGAGAATGGAAGGGAAGAAACAGTGAATGCGATTATGAAAGTGGTTGAAAGAGCACAAGAGAAGAATGTATGAGTGGCTGTCACTAGTGTGTTAAGAAGACCGGGATGAATGAAGAGTTTGAACGATTGCACAAAGAGGTGAATAGAAATTTGCGTGAGAAGATACTTGTTATAAAAGCAGAGTGTACGGAAGCGTGAAGTCAGTTCTAGCTTCCTGGATATGGATAGTCTGATTCAGGCTGGGTGTTTCTTGGGATTTGGAGTTCATCTTTCGCAAGAAGAGGAGACAAAGCTCTCCCAGAGATCCATTTGCTGGATCAGGGCCATCCATCTCATGGAAGGTAGAATGGACTGAAAGAAAGTTGGTGAAAAAAAGAGTAGACTGGTAATGTTGTAAAACTTGGATGCATAAATGTGCGTGGATGGAAGGTAAGAAAATTTGATGACCTAGCTGAAAAATTTGAGAAGGGAAGACTAGACTGTGTAGGTGTAGTAGAGACTTAGATGAGAGACAGGGTGAGGTTGGTGAGTAAGGAAAATAAATATCAATTGGTAGGTAAAGGTTGTGTTAAGAATGGAATGAGGCTATAGGAACGAACCTTCTGGCCCATCCTTGGGTCGGAAATAAGTCCCATGCCGTATTTCTAGCCGCGTCAACCATGTCGGCAGCGGGATTCGAACCCGGGTCTTTCCGCTCGCAAGCAGATTCGCTCACCAGTCGACTAAGCTGGTGATTAAAGTGGCAAAAAAAGGTAGAGGAGTAGGACTGATTGTGAAGAAGGTTTTAAATTGGAAATTGGAAGAAATTTGTGTTGGAAATGAACTTGAAAATGAAGATATTTTGGTAATGAGATGTGAGAAAGTGCAAGCAAATGAATGCATCATTCTAGTTATGTGTTGCATGACAACTACGACACCACTAGCGCAGGAAGAGAATGTGAAGAAGTATACCATACTGGAAAAAGTAGTGCAAGAATTTAGCAGGTTCTCAATGATTGTAATGAGAGACATGAATGGCCGTGTCCGCATACTTGGTGAGAAGGTGAATGAAAATGGAAATAAATTGATTGATTTCTGTGAACGAAACGAGCTTGAAAATTTGAATGTCACAATGGGGAATGGTTTGCATACATGGGAGAGTAAGGAATGGAAAGCAGCAATAGACTATGGTTAGTGAATCATGAAGCAAGACGGCATGTCAGAGAAATGTATGGGGATGAAAAGAATTTGATATTGATACCGATCACCCAATGCTTGTTCTTAAGTACAAATGGGTGGAAAAGAGGTTATGCAAGCGATGAGCAGTCTAAAGGAAAAGTGGCGTTTAAAAGCAGCAAATTAGGAAAAATTTGGTAAAGAACTTAGAAGACATGTATGGAATAGAAATGGGAATGTAAATGACCTGAACAAAGAGATGGGAAAAATGTTGTATGCCACAGCAGAGCAGATAATTGGGAAAGTAAAGTGTAAAAAATTTACTGGAAAAGCTAAGTGGTTTATGAGAGAGATAAAGGAGGAACGAATGAGAAGGAAGGGTTTGAATCAAAAACAACGCCAAATGCGAAAATTGTGTGAAAGACATAGGATTGAGGAAATGGAATGGCAGGGTGCAAGGGATAAATACAAAGCTCAGCAAAAGGTAAAAAGAATGATATATGAGGCTAGAGTGAAAGATTAGACAAAAAGTTGAAAATCTCAGAAACAAGGGTCCAGATGGAATTAAAGAGTGGTATAATTTCATACAAGGTAATAACAAAAGTAATGAAGTACAAATGCATGAATTAGTAGTTGATAGATGCAAAGTGAGTTATCGGAGACAAATGGTGAAAGCAGTTGTGGACTTTTGGGAAGACATTGGTGGGATGAATGAGCCATTGATAGATGTAGAACTAGTAACTCTTCAGATTGGGGAATATGATTTAAAAATAGAGGAAGAAATTACGTGTGTAGAGATTGAAACATTTTTAAAAAGGTGAAAAATGGGAAGGCAAGTGGTTCTGATGAAATTCCATATGAGTTTTATAAGCATATTGTTGGGAGTGTAATTGAAATGTTGAAATGTTTGTTTGATGAGATATGGAGTAAAAAAGTCCCAGATGAGTGGAATAAATATAATGTAGTTTTATTGCATAAGGGTGGACATAAGAGTATGAAAGAACTAAAATATTATAGACCTATTGCTCTGGCTGACACAATAAGTAAGACTTTTTGTGGAATCCTAAATGAAAGGATGAAACATGTGGTAGAAGAACAGAGAGCAATAGGGTAAGAACAGAATGGTTTTAGGGGAGATAGATGTGGTCAAGATAATTTGTTTGTGGTAAGTGAAATAATTGAAAGAATGAGGAAGGAAAATAAAAAGGTGTATCCTGTATTTTTGGATATTAAGAAAGCGTATGTTAGAGTAGACCGTATGAAGTTGCTAGACGTACTAGGAAAAATTGGTTTTAGTAAGAAGATAGTGAACATTATGAAAAGTTTGAATGAGAATACATGTGCAATCTACCGGGTGTGAGATTTAGTGACGGGACAGGTGAGGAGTGTAAGGGGAGTGAGACAGGGTTGTACCCTGTCTCCCTTACTGTTTAGTCTATACGCAGAAGAATTAGCTGTCCACCTGAGAATGAGTGATTTTGGACTGAAAATTGGAGAGGAGAAACTGAGTTGTTTGCTGTGTGCTGATGACATTGTTGTGGTTAGTGAATCAGAGCAGGAACTGCAAAGGATGTTGGAGATTGTGGATGGATACAGCAGAGATTTCAAGGTGAAAATTGGAGGAGACAAAAGTAAAGTCATGGTTATAAATGGTGATGAGACTGACAGAGATAAAGAGCTGAATATTAGAGAATTTAAGATAGGCAGAACTAAGAAATATAAGTGCCTGGGATGTATTTTGTGTGAAGATGAATGTGCAAGAGCAAAAGGTGAAAAATTGGTAAAAGCTATGTAGTGTTGGGAAAGACTAAGCATTGTGGCCAAATATAGAGCAAATAAATATGAATGTGCCTGAGGAATTTGGAAGTACTATGTCGCGATACCTATCGTAATGTTTGGCATGGAATGGAGGAGACCTTGAAAAGTTGAAGGTGCTGCAGAATAGGGTAGGGCGTTTGGCATTAGGCGCCCTGAAATGGACGGCTGTAGAAGATATTAGAGGGGATGTAGGGTGGAGTCTTTTCTGAAAGAATGGTAAAGCTGTGTTGAATTATAAGATGAGAATTGAGCGAATGGCAAATAAAAGGTGGGTTAAACAAATTTTTGAATAAAATCTGATCGAAAGTCTTTGGGAGAAAATTTGCTGGGGTCATGCAAGAAAACTAAAGATTCAAAAGATTGTTTGTGTTAGAATTGGAAGAACTATGGATGATTGGTTATTGAGAGGTCATGGAGGTAAAGGACTGGATTGGGATTGCGATAAGTGGAAGAAAGAAATTGAAAAACTATCAAAAGAATATGGTCTGAACGAATGGAAGCGTATTATGATTGGGAAAATTACTTTAATAATTTGGTGTGCCAGTAAGAATGTACTAAGGTTTGAAATGTTTTATGATGGAAGTTTTGGCAGGCAACTTTTGTTTGCCGTGAGATGTAAGGGATTACGTGTGAATAGGCGTACATGGAGGTGGAATGAGGGGAATACAAGGTTATGTTTGCAGTGTAACAAGGGTAAAGGAAACAGTTGAACATCTAGTTTTAGAATGTAGTAAATATGGACATGAGCGAGAGAGCCTCATGGATGTGGTCCATGAGCAGTATGGAGAGAACCAGTGGAATGCCAGGTGTGTTAAAGTGGACTCTGGTATGAGATATCTATGAGATATCTTGTAAGGCTGGATGAGGAATGTGACATGACTGTTGTGGATGCAATGAAAAATTTCTGAGTGCATGAATGGAATAAGCGACATTGATGTCGAATAGTCAGTTTCGTTGACTAGAATGTGACTACCTGCTAAACATCTAGGGCTGTTTATGACAAGCTGGATCTCCCAGTGATGCCCTCACTTGGCTGGTTCTATTGCAGTGAATAACTCAGGGTGGCCCTAGAGGAATTAGTGTAGATGACCCTGGCTCACAGGAGAAAAACCCTGGGATGCCACTCTGTTGTATGTGAGTGTATTAGAGGGAATTAAAGGCAAAGACCCCAGCTGAACGCTGGCCCTCGAGTCTAAGTCTAAGTGAGCGTCAGAAAGAAGATTAGCCTAGACCTACTGGAGGTTTCACACTTCACTTACGATGGATAAAACGCAAGGCGATTTTTGGAGCCAAAATTTTGGAAAAAGTGTGTCCTATACGCCGTCAAATACGGTAACTACAGTTTAATTGCTTTTTCTTAGTTTTAGGTGTTTCACGCACCTGCCACTTTATGTAAACTATCATTTTGATCTGAATATGAAATTGCTTCTATGGTAATGAGAAACCAAGCATTTGCAATAATCCGGTGTCATCAATATTTCTCTGCTACCAGTTTTGAGGGAAGTCAGGAAGGAGTATGCTTATGCTTCTTGCTTCGTCCTGAGTCTTCATGTAGTGGATCCTAGATCCATTTGGGAAGCTGCATAATGGTGTAATGCTGCTATTGCAGTGAAGGCACTCCTGAGTGCAAATATTTGACCGTATATGTATGGAGGATCTGAGGATTAGTTGGAACTGAAGCCATCACGGCAGTATATGCAGTGAAGGCCATATGGATGAGGTACTACAAGCACTTCAAGCAAATTGTTAGTGACATTACCAGTCAGGGATTATCGGTAATACTCTAGTATTGCACAGCAGGTATGACAGAGTTATAGTAAGGTTTGGCTTTTTGCATAATTTAACCATAAAGAAAAGAGGAAGGACAATCGCTTCTCACCGAATAATTTTTATTGAATATAAATTGAATAATTTACTCTAATAAATAAATTATATATCCAAATACTTAACATTTCGACCTTCTGGGTCATTTCTAAAAAGCTGAAAGAAAACAAAATACACAAGTGAACTATGAACTAAGTACGAAAACATTCTTCGCAAATGACAGGTATGACAGAACTTTGTCCTCCACCAGGTGCTGTATTCCCACAGCGAGATCAAGCGGCTGCTGCAGGACCACAGCAAGGTGGACGCTGCACCGGGCAGTAAACTGACCAGAACCACGTCTGCATTTGGTGTCGTCGGCTTCGTTAGGTTTCTGCTAGGTAATACTTTTGTCTTGTACAGGGTGACACAAGAAAACGGGAACTTTTCAACAGTCCAATAAAACCAAGAGTGATAGAAGAAAAATATTTCGTTCATAGTGATTGAAACCTTAAAACATGCCATTTAAGAAACAATGATGGAATTTTCATTATTTAAGAATTGCGTTCCGTAGATGACGTCCTCCTGTACGAATGCATTCTTGAAATCTGCTGTTAAGATTCATCTTTGACTGTTGCAACATCTCAGCTGGTCTACTGTGCATTTCATCCTGAATTCTCTGTTTTAACTCATCCAGAGTTCTTGGTCGAGTCGTGTACACGTTACTCTTGAGATAACCCCACAAGAAAAAATGAAAAAATCACAAATGGGCTAATCTGACGATCTGGGGGCCAGGGAACAATACCGAATCTTAATATACCCTGTATATGCGGAGGTGAACAGAACTTGTGAATGGAAGCCCATCCCTGCGTGTAGAAAAACGTTTTGTGGCTTGTGTTGCGATTTAATATAAAGCTTTATTCTCTTAAACATAGCGTTATCAGAGAGCGCTGAAAACTCATTGACCTATGATGGGCTGAGCTTTGGTAGTACGTCACCAGCTGTGTTGCTTATCTACCCAAGGCCAAATTATTTCAACTTTGCGTGAAGTGAAATGCTCGCGGTTTTATTTTCTTGTTGCCGAAGAATTCATTGAAGGCGTTACATTTTCTTGCATTTGGTCTACGAAGTATTCTAGCGATGTTAGCAGTTTAATCGTTAAAAATCTTCATATTTTATATTGTGTGTTACATCATGTTTCTGAAAAGAATTTTTTTACATTTAACTTCTAGTCTTGATTTGTTTTTTCAATCAAAACCTTCATCTGGGATCTAGAGTAGTTAACTGCATTTTCTAATATGAGTTACTCTCATTTTTATTCTGAATATTGGGCATTTCTTGTTTATGTCATATACGAGCATTCTCTTAATTTAGCGTCAAAGAGCTCACATGAAGCATTGTTTACGTTCTTTTAATATTTGATTCATGGCTGTGACTGCTTCTCATTTCTGCCTGCATTGAGCCTACCTCTCAAAGACCTTGATGTAAGCTCTTCGATGACGATCATTTCATTACTCCAGTCATGAGTAACTTTGAAATAAAAACGTTTCTGTATTATTTCATACTGCTTTTCGTAAGTCAGCAATCCTAATTGTACACTCAGCGAAGTAGTTCTAAGCTCCCTAGTTTTTTCGCTTCTAGAAATCAAGTTATAAAGAGTTATAATATTTGGTCTAGTCCCATACCAAGCCATGGTTTAGTGGCAATTGTTGCATTGAATGCCTAGTATTTGAGTTCCATTGTAGCCTGCTGACTGGTCATTGCATTATCGAAGGGGCTGCTCAGGGGGGAAAAGTAATGGCAGTTTTGTGTAGCGATCTACGCAGGAGCGCTTCGGACTTTGTGAAGAATTGCGAACAAAAAATGTTAGAATGAAATGAGCATGAAATAGTGTCAAAGCTAAGTTTTTACATACACCAATCATTCTTATCAGGTGTTTCACTTAATAAAATGGTAGCTTTAGAGTTCGTCAAAATATTTATTTGTGACGTAAGATATCGAACATACTCAGATCGATCTTAACACTGGGTACGCCAGTGCTGTATTCAAACCTGTTTGTGAGCAGGCTACTACATGATCCTCGTCACAAAGAGGCGGAAGGTTGCGTCTGTGGGCCTGCACAGCATTTACAAGGTATGTACACTGCATGACACTTTATTTTAAATTACTTTCACAGAGCTTACTTTGGTGAACTTCATTCTTTTACCAGAGTTGCTTAAAAAGACTCCTCTTTTAACTTGAGTCATCTGGGCGGACATTCAAATTTCTGGGTAGGTTTTTTTTACTTATATCAACATTTTAGATGCAATTTTTGGAAAGAGTCGCTTTGGCAAACTCGAATTTTGTCACCAGAAGAAAAGAGGCTCTGTAGGTGTGCACAGTTTTTTTGCCAGTGTTACGGGGCAGATATAATTCTTCACCTAAGTAAACCTTAACAGACTTGCTCATTCTGCCTGAGCACAAAGAGATGTGAGATGCAAATTAAGTTAAAGCCTCCGAGTGCTAAATTAGTGCTTCAAGAAGATGTTTCATGTTTCAAATGTTGTAAGTAAGCTTGAAGTCAGCATCTAAAAAGTTCATCAATCAGTGATCAGCTAACATGAAATCTACTCATACATGCACTCACCTACATTCGAAGTTGTGTATTATTTTCTGGGTAATTTTGGGTTTACAGTTTAATTTTTCAACGAAGTTTTTGAATTGTGGTACGATTATGTACGTAGTTTGCCTCTTGGGTGGACCTTACCTTATGGAAGTTTCTCCCGTTAATGGCAATATAAACACGGTTAGCCGGATCCCGGCAATGTACCGTGGGGAACGAAATAATACAACACGTTGATTAAATCGCCAGATTGCACATTTATAGACCACGTACAATTACGAAAATTGGACTATACGTAAACAATCCTAAATTTCCGCTACCGTTCGTCTACGTTCAAGATTGCAAAGTTAAACACTGTACTCTCCATGGTAAACCTATTTCCACTGCAACCCCCAGGATTCAAGTATGCAAAAAGTCTGATGCGGAAGAATGCAATAGCATACTATTGATGTGGATGGTAAAGCAGTGTTCTACTGGGAGGAGGCGGGGAGGAAGGGGGTGCTGTAGGTCCAGTTCCTATAGCTAGATTTTATTTTGTTCTCGTTTCCCTTGAAAAGCCAGGGTCATTGATTGTGAAACCATTCCACAGTCATTGGGAAAGAAAATTTAGCTCTAGTAGCAAATGTCTGGAAATTATGAAATTTGAGGGCACCTGACTACGGTAAAGTTATTTAATGGAACATTTCTGGCGGCACAGATCGAGGACACAACTATCAAGTACATCCCTCACGAAGCTTGTAGAGTCCATAAGGGTGTGCACGAGGAGGAGCAGAAGTACCTCAGGCTATTTCTCAACGTTGACCTCAAGGCTAACTTCTACTTTAGGTAAGTCTCAAGGTCACCTTCTACTTTAGGTAGATCTCAAGGCCTACTTCTATTTACTTCAGGGAAATCTCACGATTAACTTCTACTTTAGGTAAATCTCAAGGCCAATTTCTACTTTACGTAAATCTCAAGGCCAACTTCTGCATTAGGTAAATGTCCAGGCCAAATTTTAAATTCTGTAATTCTTAAGGCCAACTTCAAATTCAATAAATCTTAAGGCTAACTTCAGTGCGACATAACCTGAAGGCAAAGGTCTGTTGCAAGTAGAAATCAGAACTTGTACGTTTTCGTATGCTTCAAGGTTAAATAATATTTCTGTTAGCTTTTAAAGTACAATCTCCTGGTAGGACTCTAAATTTACTTCTACTTCAGTCATGCAGAAATTAGGGTTATGTCATGTGTAGCAAGTTGTAAATACACGTATATTGTTTCTGTTTACTATTTAAATACGTGCTTAGCGTTTTAAATCTGAATTACCTTGCATCGTATCTGCTGAATATTTCAGTAGTACATGTTATAACCTACCAAGTTTCGGATTAAACTGACCCCTAGCTATGTAAGCTCTTCTTCTTGTCAGTGTCGTTGTGGAAACATGTCATGCTTGTCTGCTGTGCAGCTATTTATGGGCCTCAGGTTTTGAAATTTTCTCCTTTTCTTTTCATGATTCAGATTAACCTTTTGCTCTACTTTCTATACTTTGAACGAGTATTTCAATGATTTAATGCACGAGATTATTGTTGCCGTTCTCATCCTTCTTGTACTGGGAAGCCCGCACTTTTTACGCAGAAGGCAACCGGTTTCACTGATTAGACCAGTGATCATTCTATCATTTAATGAGCGTGATGCCTCACTGTTGGAGGACAAGTTGTTTAATGAATGGGTGAGTAAATGAAATTGAAATCATTATGAAGTAAATTATACAACATGGTGACTATCACGCGTACACATTTTTAAAACGAGTGTTAAGGCTGGTATGAAATTAGTGTTAAAACGTTGAAGTTAGGGATGGGGCAAGTGCTGAAGCTATAGCTGATCGCTGGTGTGAGTTATGACTAATGATCCTTGTCTTCGTTGCGACAGTTACAGCTACGACCTGACCCGTACTCTGCAGCACAACCTCGCCCCGCCCTCCGGCACTGTCACGCTCGGTCAGTGCCTGCTGTAGTAGAATAGAATAAGGCAATAGGAACGAGCTGTTTGGCCCATTCTTGGGTCGACACCTAAGTCCCATGCCGTCTAAAGTAAATACATCAGTCATGCACGTACACCTTAACCACGTAATTCAGTCATGAACACGCATTTCACTCACTCACAGGCATTACTTTTTTTCAGTCGTGAACACGTATTTCACTCACTCACAGGCATTTCTGTCACGCGCATTTATCTCAATCACACACTAGCCTTAAGGAGTAAGGGACATAGCGTTTGTAGGATGTAATACTGGGGGAGTTTGTAGTCCAAAATTTGTCGAGACGATTTTTGAATGTGTTCACAGTGCCAGCAGAAACTAAGTTTTCAGGCAGTTGGTTCCAAGTTGCGGCAATTTTAACGCGTTGACTCCGATTGCCTGATTGGTGTAAAACTTCACTTTGTACGCATAGTCACTAGAAGGATCTGAAAAAATTACAGAACCTAAGTGGTACACATACTTACCACTTCGGAGTCAACGTGTTAATAAGAAAAAAGTTCATAGCTTCAGATGTCTTGAAGTTTCTCTGTAATAGTTTTTGGCCGTTATTTCTGGTTCGTACGTTACCGTTTCTTTCGAAAAGCCCTTCCAGACTAACATTTTTGAGGCCGTTGAGATACTTAACACGTTGACTCCGAAGTGGTACGTATGTGTACCACTGAGGTTAGGTTCTGTAATTTTTTCAGATCCTTCTAGTGACTATGTGTACAAAGTGAAGATTTACACCAGTCAGGCAATCGGAGGCAACGTGTTAAAGGTTTCAATAGGTTGTCCTCGCAGTCTTCTTTGTTCTAGGGATATAAGTTCCAGGCGTTGAAGACGTCTTTCGTAGCTGAGATTGCGGAGTTCTGGAATCATCTTCGTTGCTTTACACTGAATTTTTTCCATTTTATTAATGTCTTTTCGTAGGGTAGGCCTAAGTATACACCAGTAGGTGTAAAATGTTCTGTACTGTATATTCTGTGTGTTGAAGTAATGCACAGTAGTCTGTAACTCTTGTAAGTTTCGTGATGAAGTGATGCACGGTGGTACGTAAGTCTTGTAATAAAGTGATGCGCTGTGGTATGTAACTCATTTAAGTGTCATGATAAAGTGATGCACAGTGGTATGTAACTCTTTAGGTGTCATTATTATCAAAATCTTCAGTAAATTTTAAATCGTTCGCCATCATTGTATGTTTAAGGAGATTGTCCATCAGCTCGTCTGGAGAGACGTAGCGACGCAGTGAGATCGCTAAGGTTCCCGGGCTTCTCTCATTGATTGCTTGTGTTACACTTCGAATTTATGACATTCGTAAGTTCAGGCTTTCTCTTGAGGGATTTGAAGATTACTCATACAAATTGTGATTCTGCTTCCAGTTTTCCAGTCATTTAGCAAGATATCCTCTTTAAACTGTATTTTATTTTCATTACAGAAGGTGTTGACAGCAAGCTTGAAATCGAAACGTCTGAATAAACTGTTCTTTAGACCTTTCTTCTGCATCATATTTCTGATATAAACGAAGGCGTGCACTAATTGTTTTTTTTGGGCATGTTCTTATATAACCTATGTTGCTGATATGGGTTTCATGTGTTGTCTAAATGTCTCTTGATTCATATGAAGTTTCATGTGTTGTCTCATACGTTGTCACATATATTATCTCATGTGTTATCCATATATCTTATGATTCATATGTAGTATCATGTGTTGTGGCGATGTAGTAGTATATCTACTCTTGTTAAAGTCCTATATTTTTACTGAAAAAAGTACTAAATTAAGAACTACAGAACTACCAGCTACAGCTGGTTGTTTTTCCAAAGTTTCAATGCCAGTTATTTTCGTTACTTTCCTCAGTTCTTGTAAATGACAGCGTTAAGAAAAAAAAAATGATCACATTAATCGCCTTTGGAAGGACCCAAAACTTCGTGCAATAAAATAAATGAAAATTTCCTATATTGATGGCAGACGTGAGAACGAATATTAAAGACGCAGAAAGCTTAGAGATATTTGATTGTAATAGTCACGGAAACTGGCCGAATGGCAGCAACCTGCCCAATTAAGGCAGATAAAATCGCCATCTCAATTTAATAAAGGAAGTCGAATCTAGTAATAGAATTATTCCAACACAGCTCTGAGACTAAACCCTATTGAGACAGATTAATCGCATTCTTAATTGCTTGGTTAAATTGTTTACGGCACAACCATTGAAATTTGACGACAGATTTCGACATTGAAATGCGAAAAAAAAATTCCGATTGCTAACCACATTTTAACGTGAAATAGCATCAACCTTAGCACTGGGAAATTTCACTGGAGATTCGACACCGGTGGCGAAAATGTGAAAATTTGACTCATAAATAGCAGCTTGAGCTGATGCTTGTTGTCTTCTATTACGGCGTCAAAAAACTTGTTACGTTCCCCGTAAGTGATTTGCTACTTCGATCCACGGCACTAGCATGTTTCTGTGCTCTTTGAGTTACCTAGATGTTGTGCAATGCGTAAATCTTCTACAAAAATGCCCTCAATATACACGCCTTAGTATACGTACAGGATCTGTTGCTTCCTCTGTGCATGATAGTCGTAATTTTATTTGCGTTAACCTATTAACACTTATCCTACCCATTCCCGAGGCGCCAAATTAACCTACATGACTATGAGTGAGTAATGTTCGATCCCTCGTCGAAACCTACCTTCAAATCACCCGTTGACGAGTCTTTCGCCCTATATACGAACTTCGTTCTACTGGCAGCTTTTTCATAGTTGGCAACCACATAGCTAAGAAACCATGGTAACCCAAATTAAACTACATTAATTGCTGGTCCTCCATATTCACACCGTGATTATGCCATACCACCATGCCTAATTTTAAGTTTTTTTATGAATTTTCTAACCCTGTTTATTGTAAAGCACTTGCTTACTTCTTGTTCATCAGTCACTTGACACTTCGCTGCTTGAAACCCCGTTTACGCATTTTGGCGGGAATGTCTGCAATGTCATGAAACAATATTAATAGCTCTTCCCATTTCTTCACTGTGATCATATTATTCCATCCTGCACCTATATATTTGTAGTTGATGATATTTCACGTCTCCTATTATAAAGGGCCTATATACACGTTGTATCTTGTAAATTCTCCACATTAATGATCCCAATTTATCCCTGGCCTATTTCCGTAAATGCTTAGTCTTTGAAAAATGTGAAAAGGAAGCACTGGTATATTGGTTCTTCCAATATACCCTTTCTCTCATGAACAATATCCGACCTCAGAGCTTCCCCAGCCCGCTTAGTTGTTTGCATTCATCTTCCTTTGGACTGGTCAACATTCCTTAGCACACTCCAGTTTGGTCTTCAAACGTACTGTATTTAACACGTTGCCTCCGATTGCCTGATTAGTGTAATCTTCACTTTGTACGCATAGTTACTAGAAGGATCTGAAAAAATTACAGAACCTAACCCAAGTGGTACACATACGTACCACTTCGGAGTCAACGTGTTAATTTTACC
>VCRD01000547.1:53014-76720 GCA_006783055.1 Trinorchestia longiramus
GTCCACACGGCCTCCCCGTCCACACGGCCTCCCCGTCCACACGGCCTCCCTGTCCACACGGCCTCCCTGTCCACACAGCCGTTCATTAAACCCTGTGTGTGGTCTTTGCAGGACAAGAGGCCCCGCCACGCCCGTACACCAGACAGGCACAGTGAGGGTCAACTGCGTGGACTGTCTCGATCGTACCAACACCGCCCAGTTTGCCCTCGCCAAGTGCGCCCTCGCCAACCAGGTGTGCTGCTAGTGCCACACCCTACTGTAATACAAGCATTTCACAATGATAATATGTTTCAAAAGTTCTTCATTTGTTGTTACTAACATTCTGTGTACTTTTAATTATGGTTGTATATGGAATTTCATAAGTTGTGTAATTGTGGGGCTTGACACGGCCGCGAAGTTGAGCGCCGTTGCTTGACTACCGCAGCTGTACGTGATGGGCGTGCTGACGGAGCCGCACATCCCGTGGGACAGCGACTGCAGCCGCGTGCTGGAGGACCTGTACGAGGACCACGGTGACACGATGGCGCTGCAGTACGGCGGGTCGCAGCTCGTGCATCGCATCCAAACCTACCGCCACACTGCCAAGTGGAGTAGCCACGGCTCTGACATGATGCAATCTTTGTCCCGTTACTACAGCAACAGATTCTCAGGTGTGTGCCTACCGTGAGCTGGTGTTCATGTGTATGCTTACCATGTGCTAGTGCTCATGTGTGAGCTTGTAATGTGCTAGTGCTCATGTGTGAGCTTGTAATGTGTTGGTGCTCATGTGTGTGCTTGTCATGTACTGGTGCTCATGTGTGTGCTTGTCATGTACTGGTGCTCATGTGTGTGCTTGTCATGTGCTTTTATTCATGTGTGTGCTTCCTATGTGCTGATATTCATGTGGGCCTGTCATGTGCTCTTCATGTTGAGCTCACCTGTTCATACCAGATGCTACTGCTGGTGGTCGACTTGTCTGCTGATCACTTTATAAGCTACACGCAGCATTAGCGCTCAGCATTCTTTTAGATTTACTCGATGTTTGCTTGCCAGTTGTATATAATCTATAATCTATAGATTATATACAATAATAATATATAGATTATATACGTCTATAATCTGTATAATCTTGTGGTGTGTGTTTACTATTGTTTGTTGTTGGGAAGCATAAGAGTATGTTGTAATTACTCGATATGCATTACACGCTTCAGTAGGGTGTTTGCTCCTCACTAGAGATTTCATTTTACACGACTGTGTGGCTGTGCAGATCTGGAGAAGCAGCAGAGCTTCAATGTCTTCCTGGGTTTCTACGTACCGCATCGAGAGTCCACCCCGCTCTGGGAGATGAGCTCTGACTACGCCCTCCACAACCCCAGGATGACGAGCTTGCCGCTGCAGCCGTACGTTGTGATGCCTCCACATTCTGGCGTGTAGAGAGTACGCGGTGATGCCTACTTATTCTGGCGTGTGTAGTGTACGTAGTGATGCCTCCTTATTCTGGCGTGTGTAATGTACGTAGTGATGCCTCCATATTATGGCGTGTGTCGTGTACGTGGTGATGGCTCCATATTCTGGTATTTTTTGTGTACGTTGTGATGGCTCCATATTCTGGCGTGTGTGGTGTACGAGGTGATGCCTTCACCACTCTGGCATTTCTTTTTTGGCAAAATATTCTACGTTTATATCACTTCATAATTTTGATACTTCTCATTTTGCAATATTTTTATTCTTAAATGTTGTGATGAGAATGCTCATTTTCACGTTGGTTCTTCTTTTTGTCTGAAGTGTTAGACTCCTTAGACATCGCGCAATTAGCACTATGGTCTTCACTTTTTTAATCATTGTTCTAACCATTCCCTCCTTTTCAACGGACTTTCTGGCTAACCTCTACGTAATCCTTATTGACTAATATTTTTTTCAGATGTGCACTTCTCATTTGATTACCGTTGTCCTATATAGAATAGAATTGAATGAGGCGCTAGAAACGAGCTTTTTGACCCATTCTTGGGTTGGTACTCAAGTCCCATGCCGTAATTCTAGCTGCCGATGGTCATACACAAACCAACCGCGGCGACAGCGGACCTTGAACCCGGGTCTTCCCGCATCGCAAGCAGGTTCGCTCGCCAGTCGACCAAGCTGGTGATTCTATGTGCCATGCATGAGATGAGTCATCTTCGTTTTCTCTTTCCTCTGACGGTAATCAAAAGCCTGAAAAGTGCGTCATCCCGAAGCTCGTTTGAGACGTTCTTTCTGCATGGACTCTCCACCTTTCAATTGCAATCTGAAATGCCTTGGAGATAATTAGATTCTTTCAACGGTAGGCATGCCTTTTATTTATTCTCCAAGTACTACATGCTGCCACAGTGGTCGAGTGGTGTGCATCTCCGATTGTGATACAGGAAGATCTAGGTTCACTTCCCGTGGCTCCCTTGGTCTGTTTCTGCCTGATCGTCGGCGGACGAGAAACACGTCCAGCATGCTGCGACCCTGGACGCCATGAGTAAAACTAGACTCATCGAAGCGCCCCTACGATCATCTACTTCAAGTTGTAGCACAGGATGAGAGTAGCAGTTTGGAACATCATTGCTACTCAAGATGTTAGCATTAAGGAATGAAAGTCCTATGTATCTGCACTGTATATGATACTTGATTGTAAATGAAGTTTCTTTATTTTTTCTTAATTACGTGAGCGACGAAGGCAAAGATTATTTGGCACTGGCTTCTTGCTAGCTTCCCTTGTGTTAACACTTTTTCTTGTTTGCTGTGCCCAGCTGAGCTGCTGGGTGCTGAAACACTGAAGTGCAACAGGCATCGTTGTGACTTACATTCTTTGCGCTGCTGCAGGTGTCCAGACGAGCAGTGGTGGGACCGCAAGCTGCTGTCCAGTCTGCCACTGCCACTGGACCTGCTCACCAAGCGCTCTCTATTCGTCGCGCCCCTGACACCTACCTCCCACGCTGCAGTTAGTCCTTTCCTCGTAGTGATACCTTTATGCCTTTTGCTCCGCTCTCTTCCTTGGGGATGTGTTAAATGGGATTTTTTCCGACGTATCTTTGGGGCTTAGCACTCTTCGAGTGAGATGTAGTTAAAGGACCTGTAAATTTCACTATTTTTTATTCATCTTTTATGTATGTATATATACTCTTTCATTTACATTCGTTGCATAATTTTCTACTGTAGATTATTTATACTTCAATGAGAGGTTTACCTCTTTTATTAAATGAAGTAAATGAAACCTCATTGTGTGGTTCCTTGTTTCTACAGCTGGAGCTAACATAGGAGGTCTGGTGTTGTAGAATGAATTAAAAGAAGGTTGCTTCTTCAAAGTCTTCCTGGGCTTAGTGATAGAGTGGTCGCAGTTCTCTGGCAGCTGTCAGGCTCGTGAGAAAATAAATGCCTTGAGTTAAATTAACGTTCTCCTGCAGTGACAGATAGTACATGCGCTCCAAGTAGTGCAAAGACTTGGAAACGACGGAATTGGGTTATATGTTCATTATATTTTCTTTCAGTAAGCAGCAACTCTTCTCTAATGGGGAGTATTTGCCAAAATGTGTTATTGTTAATATTGTGTTCTACGTGCTAATGTACTGAGAGAATGTATAGAATGTATGTAATTTTGGGAAGCTTTTCAAACATAAAAAGAAGATTTAAGAATATATGGTAATTCGCCTTCGTGCTTTCTCGTTACATTTTTTCGTTTGAAAGTTGTTGTAGATTATCTGCCTTGCTGTGTACACGTGCGTGTGTGCTTGACCGTTCTGTGTAGAACTGTAGGTGGTTGGGTGTGCGCTATACATATATTCTGGTGTGGGCATGATCTTCGACCCTGTATATAGGTTTTCTGTTCACAATACTTGATGGGGGGCATGTATGTACAATCCAGCCGGCCCTGTGAGCGAGTCATTTGCATCACTGCCCTCTGTGTCGGACGCCCATGTGTTCTCGCATGAACTCCTGCTTGCGATGAAGCTTCCATCCATTGTAAACAGACCCACTACCTTCCACCCTACCCAACACCGGCCACCAACTGCAAACATATCCAACACCTTACACCCACATTTGCCGCAAGCTGCAGTATCAGTTTTGTATCACTTGAAGGGATTCTGGTTTGTGCTTTCAGGTGGACTTGTACTGCGACTTCTACAGGCCCTCCGAGATGACTGTCATGGCCGACCACTTCCAGCAGAACATCACCTCCACTCTCAAGTAGGAGCAAAAGGCACTCTATTTTCTTTATTCTTCACTGCTCGTTGCTGATTGTTGCTTCAAAACCCTATTTTCTACCGTTATACTTTCACTTATTTTTTCTACGCTAGCGTTGCGTAGGCTGAGCAATAATATATCGTAAACTAGACAGTTCACATGAAAGTTCCACGGTTTGGATTTTACTGATTTGAAATTATTATACAGATGAATGCATCAAAGATTTACGACGAATTACTGTGTTTTAAATGAATATTTTTCATTAGTATATACAAAACTTCCATTGTGCATTTTATCTACCGATAACATGGCCAAGATAGTACCCGTTGAAATTATTTGATTTAAAAGTGATAAAATTTAGGATCTATCAAATAAAATACATTTTTCCCTTTTCCCCGTGGTATTATCAGAATCTGAA
Organism: Trinorchestia longiramus; assembly: GCA_006783055.1. Lineage (NCBI taxonomy): Eukaryota > Metazoa > Arthropoda > Malacostraca > Amphipoda > Talitridae > Trinorchestia > Trinorchestia longiramus. Next base: position 57,615 of record VCRD01000547.1, read on the forward strand.
TATCTTTCATGAATGTATACAGCACTTCCATTTTTACTTTATCTACCGATAACATGGCCGTGTAAGAGAAGAAAGTTAATAACGGAAAAAATGACGTATTTTTTAGTGATCCGGCGCCTTTGGTATACACAATACAATGTTTGTAATACATGCATACCCGTTCTGATTTCAGTTCAATAATTTTTCTTCAGTAATAGATAGGAAGTAGTTTAACAGACACCCACAGATACAGAGAGATGGAGATACATAGTCGATTATATATGTAGATGATGAACTTCTCTGAACGCTTCTTTAGCGTCATCTAAATCTGGGGAAATTTGTGTTTCAAAGTTCCATGTACCAAAGATATTGCTTCTTCATAGAAGCTACTGAAACTCTTTGACGGGTCATGATTCAAAATTGTTATTTATACATGGTTGGTAATTAGGTCTTACTCACTGAATGTGACAACTGCAGAGTGAGAGCGTGGCATATCGTGTTCTCTGAGACATAACCTTCAGAGTCTAGATGTTCATTTATACAGCCAAGAGGTCAGATGTAGAACTGTCATTGAGAAGAACTCTGTTAGTGATGATCACCGCTGCTACAGAACCCTTCACAGTTGCCGGTTGTCGCTAACTCGCCATTATGGGTCTGCCCAGTGATACACTGAGTTACTACCATATTCTACTTTATATTCTATTGTACTTGTCTTCTCTAGAGGAAGAGGAAGCTCGTGCTTCACGTATACACCAAGCGTTTGTTATCAGTGACGTGGAGGTTTCATTTCTGGTGTCGAATTCATTAGAGTGAAGATTCAATTTAGGTTTATGTAAGTTGCTATCTAATTTTTGCTGGCTTCAACGTTGGATGCCAGTTCAGTTGTTGGCACTTACGACTAAGCAATTATTTATTTTCCTTACTTCATCAATAGGTTTTGTCATATTTAGTGTAATATTTTCCGAAGAGTTTTACTCGACCGTTCAATTTAGGAATGCTCTCAGAAACTGTTCCCTACGTTCCTGTGTTAAGCATTTCGTTTAATTTGAGCGTTTCATTTGCGACTTACCGTAAGTCCAAAAAACGATCACTGAAGCTTGGAATTTAAACCTGTACAAAGTTTTGCTATTGTCATTTATAACTTTTTAAAATTGCTGTGAGTGGGTGCTGCTAATGGGTTGTAATTGAGTTACATGGGCAGAGTGTCGAGCGCAGTGACCTCTGTGAATCCGAGTCCGTTCTGCCCGCGTCTGTCGGCCAGCAAACTGCAACAGCACCAGCAGAAGGAGGAGGAGGAGAGGCGCCTCAGCGTGTCAAGCATTTCCGGTCAGACCTCAACTGCCTTGCTGCCTGGGCCTACTGGCATGGAGCATTACTCGTAGGGTCTGTTTTCGAGGAGCGTTACTCATGGGGCGATACTCTTCGGGTCTGCTGGCGAAGAGCATAACTCCTGAGGTCGACTAGGGTGGAGCCTGATGGCTATGAGCATTATTCGGGGTCTGCTGGCTATGAGCATTACTCGTGGAATCTACTAGCGGAGGATATTTCTCGTTAGGCAATACTCGTGGGGTCTACTAGCGTGGGGCATTACTCGTGGGGCAATACTCGGGGGGTATTGCTCGTGGGGTCTACTAGCGTGGAGCATTACTCAGGGGCTTGCTGGCGTTGGTCAGTACTCGCTGAGTTCACTGGCGGGAGTGTGGTACTCCTTCACTCCATGTAGGGGGAGGAGGAGGAGTAGCGTTGGTGGGAGTGTTGTCAGCCTCTCCCCAACTGATGGGGCTCACCGACTTTGACGTGGGCACGTGAACGTATCCCCAGTCACAAGAGAAGACGTACGAACTACTAAATGGCGTTAGGAGGGATATAATTACCTTCTACATTGTTTTATCTGTATCAGAATAGTGAAAGCATTGACGCCTTCAGAAATTTTTGTTCTGTTTGGCTCGTATTTGCTGTTGCTGTAATTGCACCTGGTAACTTAACTTGTTTATTACACTTTCTAAGTCTTAAAAATATCACTTACAGGTAAAGGTGCACGCCTTAAAAATGTTTAAGCTCATTGTCTTAGTCTGTGTAATATGTGTCATTTTATGTTAAGGCAATTCATCGCTCTTATTATGCTAAGTTAGCATAAGTGTAATGAGTAAAGTGTACGGTAAATATCAGTCCGGTCCGACTGAGAGAAACTGTGGCTATAGGCAGGGTAGAAGTGTATGGGTCAGGTGCTTGCTGCTTCAACAGAATGTGAGTATCGTTTTCAGAAGAGGAAGAAACTTGAGAATGCATTGGATTAAGTCCATACTGTTATTACATAAAAGCTTCTGGACTTGTCGTAGGTGTGTAGAGGTGTCGTAAGTGACTGCAGTGGAATCATTTTATTTGTTTGATGGAGCAATCTTGTGTCAGAATCAGGAATGCTCTAGGTGGATGTTTTCTAGCGTAAAAGAGGCATAAATGATGTCAAGTAATGTATGTTATGTGAATGCTTACGTGCAGTATTTACGAATTGTTTGTAAGCGATGGCCAGTAGAGATTTTAGGGATGATGTTGAACACTTTGTAATAGAGGTTCAATGTAGGTTTATGTGAGTTGCTATCTAAATTTTACCGATGTTGTAGAATTAATGGGTGATTTGCAAAAAATTCAAATTCAAGATTGAAGTAGTAAAGTATGAAGTAAGAGCAAATTGTGAGTCAATGTAGGAGTGCAGTCGTGAATAGATTTTAGGAAGTAAAATAATAAAAAAATTATATGAGCTCATACATAAAGTGATGGATAGAAGAAGTGTGCTATTTTGAGTATTTAGGGTCTGTTATCTCTGCAAGGAGGGGGATTGTTGAGGAAAAGAGTCATAGAGTTGGTGGTGGATACCAAGCATGAATTCGAAAGAAGTTGTCAGCTTAGCATGAGTGAATACGATGTTTGTGTGCAAGTATGTTTTCCATACCGGAGAGATTTCTTCGGAGAAGAAGAAATTGAATGTTCTTATCAACAACAACGAAATTGTCAAGCTTGTGTAGTCACGTAGGTTTTAAATGTATGGGGGGATAATCTATTAATCCTAAATTTTTCAGTATTTTTTAAATTTAATAACATTTGTGCATTTAAACATTTACTAATTTTCGCATCTGTTTGCAGGCAGCTCCAGGAATGGCTCGGAGGAGCGCAGCAAGTCCAAAAGGAGCGCCTCCAACTCGTGCAACAGGTCAGTGTCCCACACAAGACGCGGCGTCTCCGTGCACGAGTTTGCAATCAGATCCTGAAGATATTTAGTCGGTGTTTGAAACTGCAAATTTCAACTTCAAACTGATTATCTTATTTTCAAACGGCAAAATAATTTACGCATTCTTGTATTGTGTGTATTAGAAGTGTAGTATTTTTGAGCGTAAGAAAACCATTAAACGCTTCCAAAATGTTTGTTATCTTTCAATGCTCCTGCACATCGTGAATTTATTCAAGTAGCACCGATAATTTTACTAATTGTGTCTTAGGAAAGCAAGGCTAACTCAGCTGAATTTGTTGGCTTAGCCATTGGTGCAAAAGTTAACTCCTTATTACTGCGGTCCAATAAGGAGATATAAAACCTCTCTCAAGTATCAACTATTCCTTGCAATTTGTGGTGCAATAAATAAAAGAATATATAAACATTTTAAAATACTGTGATTCAAAGTGCAGTAAATAAATAAATATACAAACCCCTTTTAATTAAAAGTATTATTTAAACACATAAAATCCGAAAAGAACTGTGCTGTAAAAACTTATCGTTTGTTGCTGGGTTTGCTGGCTGGGAACTCTTGACCAATTTGACATTAATTGGTCAGTAAGTCCGGTAACAGGGTTAATATCGTTGAAGATACCTTTGCAACTGCAAATTGTAGTGTTCAGTTTCACCATCTTTATAATACAATTTTTTTGAATATTTTGTACATGTAAATTAAAAGTATTTGTTTGTAATGTCTGAAATTTTGTTGCAAGTTCATAACTGAAAAAGGTTTAAGAAAATTTGACAGCAGTTGCATATACGAGATGACAAATAACTATATGACTACATGACTCATGTTCAAAAATATTAGTATAATATGTTTTTGTAGTACACGAATATAATGCAGAGTGAGGGTGTACAAATCTGAGAATATCATACTGAAAGCACCCCGCGATTTTTACCTGTTCCAGTTCAAGCGACGAGAGCAGCAGCGCTAACGACGATCCGGGCATTTGGCCACCGCTGGACACCCCCATTTCGTGGCTATACGAGGCGCAAGCATTCGAAGACCTGAAGACAGTACCGCGCCACAACAGCGGGTACACTTGCTCCCAAGCCTTCCTCTCTCAAATCACTAGGCCATTTCCTGTTCCAGGTTTTAGTGTCAAGTTTGCACGACCTCGTTCTTACTTTGGTCACAAAAACGAGGAGAAAAAGAAGGCTGATGACGTGCAGGACTGCCGTGATCGCGAGCTTGCATTGCTGCTCAAGAAGGTCGACTCACGCCAAAAAGCTGTCTACGCCGAGGAACAAAGTTTCCATCTGAAGCGACAGTTTGATTCGACCTCTGAAAAGTGTGATGATGAGCCTGTTGATTGTTTTATGGAGTCTAAAAACCTTGTGAAGAGAATGTTCCCTAGCTGCGAGGTGACCTACGGACGGATATACAAAGAACTCTCCAAGGGAGAATTGGCACTTTTCAAAAGGTAAGAAATCATTTTGAATTTTCCTCTAGCCTTTCAATTTTCCTGCGGTCGCTTGCATGAGTGATGCAAGAATGCTCTTGCATGCTCCATAACTCGTAGATGCAACTTTAGCCTAAATTGCCATGCCGAAATGCTAGTTCATTTTCTGTGCATGTAAATTTGTTTCAGTGGAAAACGAAAGAAGTTTGTGGTCTTGCACATTTTTCATTTTCTGACACTAATTGCTTGTATTATTTTAGATTCTCTTTATTAAAAAGTGTGGCTCTGTATCATTTTGTGTACAATAATTAATTTTACAGATATCTTGGAGAAGAAGAGTCGTTAATTTCATTACGTTGTTGTCTGATGTACCGCCCAAGCTTTCATCATAAAAAGCAAACCATCAACATGCTAATCTCATCTTTTCTCTACCTTTCTTAGTGTAAATTCAGTTTTATGTGGAAGTTTTTTACTGCATCTACAGTGGGGGGAAATAAGTATTCATACACATAAATTTTTTGAATTTTTTATACAAGCACGTAATAAATGAACATGATTTTCATATATACATATGTATAACTTTATACAGATGCATAATACTCATCTATACAAAAAATAATAAATACAAATATATTTCAACAGGTGTAAAACACATTTATCCATATTAATAAGTGAAAAAAGTAATCGTACAGTACAACAAAATACACATTTTGAATTTAAAGCAGTTAAATTGTTGTAATATTTTCAATAATTCACGTGAGATATTCTAGAATGTTCCAAAAAATGTTAACAGTACAGTTATAGTGAACTTGAAAAATAGCAGCAGATCATTCAGCATTTAACATTCGTACGATAAGGTTCTCATCATGGCAAGAGTCAAAGAATACTAATTGGAAAAAAGAACTGATTGTTAAGCTCTGGAAGAAAGATAAAAGCTACAGGAAGATGACTGACAATCTAAGTATTCCATTCACTAGTTTCAGTTCATTCATTGCAAGGTATAAAAGACTCAAAACAGTAGAAAACCAAAGGAGAACATGTGCTCCAATGAAGATTTCTCCAAGATCATCGAGGAAATTAATGCGTCAAATTAAACAAAATCCAATGGTTACCTGTTAAGAGTTGCAGGATGAACTACGTTTATTAGGAACTTCTGTAAGCCAAAAGACAATAAGCAACGAAATTCACAGGAATAATCTAAAGTTGCGCTCTCCTCGTAAAACTCCACTTCTATTGAAAAGCCACAGAGATGCCTGGCTGGAATTCTTCCGGAAACATAAGGAAAAGGAAAAATCGTATTAGGAGAGAGTGCTATGGACAAACGAAAGCAAAATTGAGTAGTTTGGGCATAATTCTCGGAACAATGTGTGGAAGAAGGATGGTGAAGCCTTCAACCTAAAGAACACCATTCCAACTCAAGTTTGGTGGTGGTCATATCATGGTTTGGGGATGTTTCTCTGCGAAAGATCTGGTAAAATATCAGAAATAGGCGATAGAATGAATGCTGCCCTATATAAAAATATTTTAAAAGCAAACTTAATGCTTTCTGTTGAGAAACTTGAACTTCCTCTAGATTGGATTTTTCGATAGGATAATGATCCTAAGCACACAGCGAGATCTATGAAGAAATGGTTTGCTGATAATAGTGTCAATGTACTGAAATAGCCCAGTTAGTCCCCGGATCTGAATCCAATAGAGAATCTGTGTGTACTTAAAAATTCAAATAAAATTGAGTGCACCAACAAACATTACGAATCTGAAGGCCTTATGCCAGGAAGAATCGGTCAAAATACCAATTAAAGTTTGCAAATCATTAGGTGTGAACTACAGGAAGAGATTGGTTGCTGTTGAAGCAAATAAAGGCGATTCTACAAAGTATTAAATGTTGAAGCAATATGTATTTATGTTGTATTGTACAATTACTTTTATCACCCATTAATATGGAAAAATGTTATTTACATCTGTTGAAATATATTTATTTATTTTTTGTATATATGAGTATTATACATTTGTATGAAGTTATATAAATGAAAATCATGTTCATTTATTACTTGCTTGTATAAAAAATTCAAAAAAATTATGTGTACGAATACATGTTTCCCCCCACTGTAGTTGAGTCCTCATTATCCAAGATTTACTCACGGCACAGGTACGCGAGAATGGCGGAGCGGTGCGGGCCCAGCGTAGATTTCTTAATGGGCTCTTGTGAATTAAGCCTCGGTGTGGGCTCAGGAAACACGTCTGGCGGAGGCAGTAGCTCTGGAGGAACGTGTGGAGCAGCCAGCGTCTGTGGAGGCACTTGTGAAGAAGGCAGCAGCTGTGGGGAGGTGCAGTGCAGCAGCTCAGAAGCTGGCGAGGAGGTCATAGGTTGTCCTCAATGGTTTGCTCAGCTCAAAGATCCCTCGTCTCACTTTTGGACAGACCCAGAATCATCTCTACCCAAATTTGCCGGTAAGTTCACCTTCGGAGTGGTGATTAATTTGGTGGAATGCACTCCTATTTGAGATCATTGCATTGTTTTCCCAGAATTTGTCATACGTTTGCAAGGTGATCAGCCTATCGACTGCCCTGCCATTATTCTGGTAGGTCAAATATGTTTTTGTAGGCGATCCTCATGATTTGTGAAGTCTCATTTTCTAGGATTCTCAGTTTACAGGATTTTTTGTAGCTGTGATCTGATGGGTATTAGGGTTAAAGCACTTTGTTGGCAGCTCATTTAGTTGAAACTAATTGATTCTGATTGCAAAAAAAATTATAGTTAGCCTTTACATGAGCATCCAAAGTCTCTTGTGAGTCGGAATCAATGCAAGTTTTTAAAATTAAAAAAAGGACTCTGCGAAATATTTACTTTGATTTTAGCCCAGTTTTCTATAGAACTGACAGTGCAACTGAATGATTAATTAGATATTTTTATTGTTTTGTGACCAACATTTTTCAGATCTACTTTTATAGGTGACACTTTCACGTTCTTCGTATCATATTTGCTTTCAATATAACAAAAAATTATTTCTAAATTTGTAAAATAATTTGAAATTTTCGTAGTTGGCGGTACATTTCATGACTCAGTAATGTTTTAATACACATCAGAAACTGAATACACTTACGTATTCATTGAGCACAGTCTTTGAAATTTCATGAACCATAAATTGAAATTTCATGAACCATAAATTGAAATTTCTCGGTACATGTGCCCAATATCCGTGAGCCCAGTCAGGCAGCGTACATCTGCCCAATACTCATGTGAACGATGAGGTCATTCATTAGGGTGCCCCAGCACAACGGGTGAGACATGCACTTCTGGGGTGCTCTTCACAGTAGTGTGGACGTGCGTACTAAGTTCTGACACCTGCACTGTTAGAGACAACCGGCAAGGGAGTTGAATCAGTTGAGCTTCTGCAGTAAGAGTGTTCGCACCTGTGCACTCCTGCTGTCATTTCTTGCCATGTAAAAGTTCCCTGTTACCTGGTGTTGGTGTAATTCATGCTCAAACTCTAGAAAGTATTCTGTAACCTTTTTTAACATTTTACGTATCAATTGTGCAGTAAATCTGATAAGTGCGTATAAGATATACTGTTATTTAGTAAATCTACCTTGAAAGAAAAGGACGGAAAAATTCGACAGTTATTGCTGTGGCTGCTGTCTGGAAAGCTTGGCAATCTAACATAGGTTAGCTAGTAGCTCGGTGATGTTGTAAAACCCAGTGAAGCAGAGTACAGGTGTGCACAATACTCGTAAGTGTCATATGTGGTCATTATTTTGTGTCCGTAAATAAGTAAAAAATGTGTCCTCAGTCATAGATGTTGTAGCGATAGTAATTTAATCTTTTTTTCCATGGTTAATCACGTATGAGTTTACTCGTAAATACTCTTTTCTAAGTTTTACTAAAAGCAGTGAGCTAACGAGAAATTTGAAGTCGTGTAAGCTATGTGCGTTCAGCATAGTTGCTAGTGTTTTATCGACTGATGTATACAGAATGTTCTCATAAGATTCCTTGTAATTGCTGTACTTTCCCTCTGCTCTGTCATGTAGAAAAGCTAATATGTATTGCAAGCAACAGATCTTTGTGGCTTTACGGCACAAAATTATTGTCGCTATTGTATTAATCAGCTTCTCAATTCCCTACTTGGTAGTCAGCGAAGTATAGTCAAAGTTCGGTCCAATGTCTTATTCGAAAAGTACTATCATCATGTGATAGCAATTAATTGTGGCTAATGAGTACATAGTTATCATATTATATAACTTAGTGGTGTAGTGATCAGTTTATTTCATGCGTTAACTGTGTGCCATTATTACCAAATCCTTCCATTTTGATAAATGGTTGAGTTCGTGGCCTGATTTTAGTGTGTAATACAGAACCGCTACGGCTGGTGCAAGAATCGACGTTCACACAAGACTCGTACCTGGAGGTGGGGGAGCCTACAGTGGACCGTGAGAGCAAGGACCTGTACAAGCACAGCGTCGACATGACCGAATGTGGGCCCAGCGAACCCTCACCTCAAGATTTGCAGATTTACATCGACTCGGCTGCGCTCAGCTTCTAGCTAGCCTGACTCAGCTACTTTCATGATGCTCCCACTAATTTTGTACACTAAATTTTGGTCAAAATCTAGAGATTTTGCCAGACAAACCAAACAACTATGTTTCTTCATATGAGATCTGTGGTGAAAGAGAACATTGACTGATTTTTTAACTCTTATGAAATATTTTGTCCCAGCTGAAGAGCCGAAATTTAGTGAAATTTTGGAGAATCTTAGAAAAATTGATGAAATTCACTTAGGTGAATGCCAGGTACTTTACTTTAGCCAGCTTGTGGTGGAGTGAATTTGGTGAAGTAAATTGTTAGGCGTATACTGGAGCCAAATTTTGACCCAGGGTATGCTTCAAGCGTCATAATTTCATATTGTGAGGATTGTTAAGTATACATAGTTACTTTTGATTTTGACGGTTCTGATTCTTGGAAAATAAAAGTGTTGGGTATTCAAGGAAGAATCCTGCCATTTCTTGCATGACAGTTAGCATTTAAGAATCAGCAAATCAACAAAGTCAGAGTGGAACTTATGAAATAAAAATTTCATTCTGATCACAAGTCGATTGTTTCAGAAATTTCGGCAATGTTCACTCGACATCACGCCTTCTGAGTGTTCTGCATAGAAGTGTAAGGCGGGGAAGGCAGCAGCGGTTGCTGTCGCACAGACGCACGCGTAAAACAACCGGAAAACGTGAGAGAAGAAAATTGAAGAGACATGTTATTTAATTGTGAGATTTTAGATGCCTCATAACAATTGGTCTATTCTTCCAATCGTATTCAATACGTATTCCATTTATGAATTGCATGCGCTAAGTTGTAAGCTTACTTTGAGATAATTGTTCGTATACCCGTAGACTTCTAATTTTTTATGAAATCATTTACCCCTCAAAATATGCTTATAAGCTGCAAAATAACTTTGCCAGTCATATAGTCTCATAGAATTATTAGTTTTTACTTCATACTTTGTCACTGATGCTTTCCAAAATGGATAATTGTAAATTTTACTTCATATTTTGTGATACTTTATTTTGAATCCTTATAATGTTGTGCTCCAAATCATAATGAAGGTTATAGCAGTTAATTTTGTACATACACAACCTGCTCTTGAGAAGACGCTCATTATCCATTCCTATTAACCTGATGACATAACAGAACCTTATTCTTCAACTTGTTGAACGGAGACTTGGCATGCATGTTGGATCTATAAGACTCCAGCGGTACACTCGAGAGAGTGTACTGATGATGTATCTCATCGTCAGTGTAACTTGGGGAAAATGTAGTCTGTCAGAGTACAAGAACTAGCAACACTTGTTGCAGGAAGCTGTAGAGGATATAATTGTGTAGCTAGTCATGTCTTATTTCTTCTACTTCTGTTTTTCTCTTGTAGAGAAGGCCTGTGTTTCTTGAAACTGACCTCCCGATGAGTGTTTTTGATACTGTGCCTGTCTTCGTCATTTTTTAATTTTTCGCCTTGCTGAGATGTTTTTGTCATTGTTACAATAAGCTTCGAGCGAATATGTAAAGTTTTTATTTAGAACACTAATATATATCATAACGGTACTCGTGCAGACAACTGGTTTGTGCTGGGATGAAGAAAGGAAAAAGATGAAAGATTTCTATATTTTTTATATTGTAATATAATTTTCATAAATATTGTAAATTAAACAGTACGAATGCTTCATCTATTTGAAGGTACAAAATGTATTACTGATAGATCTGTTTAATATGTGTGTACGGTATACTTGTGGTATACCGATTCACCGCAGCACTCTACACGTACGCTGACTTGAGGACTCGGACGAGCTGGACCAGGAGATTGTCTGTGTACTTCTCCAAGTATGGCGTGTGCCGCGTTATATATTGTGCTCCTATCATGCTTTTGTGTTGTGTGTGTTCGTAAGATGATGCCGACCGACTTCCCCTTGAGGTCTGCAGATTTGATACTTGTGGGGGGGGGGGGTTTCCATATGTGAATTTCTGCGGTGTTTATATGACTACTTCCTCATGCGCGTTAGATGTTCTGAGTGTAGCCGTCTCTGCTGCACGGTACTTGCACCTCCATAGAAGAAGTACTACGTCCCTTAACCCCTTCAGTCACGGGATAAAAAATACACGGGATAAAAATGTCCAATATATTGGACTAGGGGACTGAAGGGGTTAAGCAGGATGACGGTGACAGATACCAGCAATCCAGCTCGTTTGAGAGGGGCTTAGAATACGCTAATAAAATCCCTGGGTGCACTAACAAGGTTTCGTCTGTCTATGTTCCTGGTTTAATGTGCGGGTTTGTTATGTTCAGATGCATGTATTCTCTGGAAGATTCTGATTCTTATGCTCCAGGAAGATAAAATTCCAATAATTTGCTACTGAAAAGGCATTCTATTTATATATCTAAGAAGCACTGTACGTCGAAATATAGAGATCGGGAGCGTTGTTTTCATTTTAGCTCTGACCATTTGCAGTTTTGACTGTACTCCCGTAATAGCGCGAAGTTCACATTCCGTTATCGATGTAGGAATCGTCATCCAAAAATCTAATTTGATAGATAAAAGAGCTTTAATAAGTATACTTAAAAACTTTATAGAGTCCTTTTTCTTCCTTTTCGTAGAAAATCGCTGCGTGCTTGCACAAGTAGTTTTAATAAAACATCATTCCATCCATTCATTACGGTATTTGATACTTATTCCCTTAGGGCTTCTTATGATCTATTCTGGAATATTTCGAAATCTCATGTGGGCTGTTTATTCAAGTTTGCTGCAGAAACTAATGGTTATTATGTAAGATTACGTATGCTACAAGGCTCGACTCCGAAGATCACAGCTGCACTGTATAGCTGAGGTAAGACTCAATGGGCAGACCGTCCTCGAGTGTTAAAATCGCTGCTGTGCTGGCGCCACACTACTGTGTCGCTCATGAGCTAATTGGCTTCTTCTGCGCTTCTTATTCTGGGCATTAATTTGGTTGATGCCTATGGCGTACCAAATTAGTCCAGTGATGCCTTGGCCCACCACCCCTATGACGATGATAAGTGCGGCGGCCATCGCCCTGTTAGAACCTGCGTAAAGACCACAACCAACGCCCGCCGCTGCCGCGAACACGAGCGCCACCAGGGCACCTGATCTGTCTGCTGGGGGCATACAGAAGGTGCGCATGACGGGCACGCTTATGTACTTGTCAAGCCTAGGCTCCCCGCGCCTGTAGTCGCCCCTACGGGCGAGGGTGATGAAGGCTGTCATAGCGGACGACACCACGAGGGCACAGGCGAACGGCACGAAGTAGACGCCGTCTGTGCTGGTTTGGTTGAGGGCAGCACTCACGGAGATGCGGGTAACTGTAACGGTAGAATCAGTAGCCACCTGCAGCACCTCTTCCACGTCAAACTTAAATTGAACAACGCATTTCAACTAGCAACATCTTGAACGAATACTCAACCTGTCTAACTTCAGGTATAAATTCAGTAGCGTATTTCAACTAGTAACATCTTAAAAGAATACTTAGTGATTACGATACTGTCTCATAAAGCTTGTTAAGGCCTTTTGAGTTGTTTTCTAATATGAACTTCAAAAAATAGTATCACTATAAAGCTAAACCAAAAAGATTATACCCTGCTCATAACTTGAGCGCTAGCACTTCACAGTACGTTCGGAAACACCTTGTCATTGTAACATCCTTGGTAACTTTGGCGGGTGTGATCTGATGCATTGAGCGATGAACGCTTATGTGTCTGTTATTTTTAGTCTTCTAGTGACCCATTCCTTTTCCTGGTTACGATATGATCGTACACACATCCTTACCTCTGCACACGTGCTCATGTAACCGACGACCAATCATTAAATGAGCGGTTCAAGTATTTTAGATCTTGGACGACCAACTAAGTTAAACCTACACAATTGAAAATGTGCTGAATTCGAAATATCTCATGGTGAGATACATTATCATGAATTATCCAATATACAGTGAGGGGAAAAAAGTGCTTGGACAGAACGAAAAAGTTTATTTCTGAGAATTTTACTAAAACATATCAATGAGACCTATATTAACATAGTTTTAACACAGATAAACGTATTGAAATAATAGATAAATAATATTTTCTATAATTATACTATTTATATAGTATTTCATGAAATACATGGTGAAAAAAGTATTTGCACAATTTGAAAACAGAACTTAACATTTAATTGGGCCACCTTTAGCAGCAATTACTTCTCTCAAATGATTTCTGTTGGTTTTTATTAGCTTTTGAAAACATTTTGAACGGATTTAGTCCAATTCTTCTTTGAGGAAGATCTTCAATTATTTCTCGTTTGAAAGTCGCCTTACATGGATACTTTTTTCCAGGATTCGCCATAAATTTTCCTTGAGGTTTTAGGTTGGCGATTGGCTATGCCATTTCAACACATCAATACTATTATCCACAAACCATTTGTGAGTTGCTTTAGCTGTGTTTCGTATCATTGCCTTGTTGAAACTACCATTCATTAACGAATCTCACTTTCACTACTGAGTTTTGCGAACTCTATTCCAAAATTTGTTTATATATGACTCCATCCAGTCTTTCATCAATAATATGTAGTGTTCCTACACTACTAAAAGAAAAGCAACCCCAGATCGTAATGTCTCCTCCGCCATGTTTCACTGTAGGGATGGTATTCATGTTATATGCAGTACTGTATTTTCTCCAGACACGAGTTGGACTGTTACGGTCAAAAATCTCGATTTTGTACTCGCCCGACCATCTGTAAAATACGTTTAAGAAGCCGTTTTTTATCCATATGCATTTTTGCAAATTCCAATCTTGATTTCAGGTGTCTTCTGCAATAAAGGATTCTTACTGAGGCTGCGGGACTTCAGATATTGTCTGTGGAGTTCATTACTTATCGTTCTCTGCAAACCTTCGTTCTATTTCTGCTGAGCTTAGTCTGTAGCTCCTCTCGTGTCACAAACAGATTATTCTTAACTATCCGCATCATCTTTCACTGATTTTTTTCCGAAAATTTTCGAAGAGCTCCGGATTGCATCAGGTTTTCTGCGCTCCCTGATTCCTTCGACTTCTTAACAATTAACCCTACTGTACTAAAAGGAACATTGAGGGTACTTGAGATGTTGCGGTAGATTATATGAGTTTTAAATGCGTAAATTATTAGCTTCTTCATACATTTTGAAAGGTCCTTGTCCTTAGGCATGCTGTCATGTTATCAGAGTGACAGCTTATGGATGAATGATAAAAAGTTTCTCTGATATTCTAACATCGGCTTCTCTGTAGATTGTCTAGTTATTTATGGAATGTTCTTAAGGCAATGTTTGTTCTAGAAACATAAATTTAAAGAATTGCAAAAGAAAAATTATTTTCTAAATTATTTTTTCACCATCTATTTCATGAAATGCCATATAAATGGTATATACATGTATGAAAAATATTAATTCTCTGCTATTTGAATACGTTTATCTGTGTTACGGCTATCTTATTATAGGTTTAATAGATATGTGCTATATAAAATTGCTGAGTAATAAACTTTCTCGTTCTTTCCAAATACTTTTATTACCTCACTGTATATCAGTTATAAAATATATAAAAGTCCATGTTGCTGTATAAATTTCCCAGCGGCGACATCGTGTACTCATGCCACAGCTCTGATATTTGTACATAGACGTGTATCCTTTTTTGCGTGACTTGATTTAAAGTTCATAACTTAGTTGTGTATATGATACGAGTACGCATTGGACAAATTACTAGTGGCTATTAAGCATTACCTGCATTGAAATAAATAAGAGTTGAAAACAAACTCGGCCGACTTGTATGTATTTTGAAAATAGATGAGGAGAACCTACGCAAACACTATAGCGCAAGATTTTAGGCCAAGTGTATTGCATCAAATTTGATCGCCAGCCCTAGAATACCTATATACTCTGTATTATTTCCTGTTTATTTAGATGCAGCTCGTAAACACTGAGCTTTGAACTGCTCGTAAAACGTCCTATTCACAATCGATGACAGTGCAGCACTTCCCTGCTGTGCTCGCTAATGCCTGTTTCAAACCCCATGTTGGTAAAAATTATGTAACTTTGATTAAAACTTACTCAGATTGATGAGGATCAAGATAAATCCGACGACTTTATATCCGATTTGTACGTGGAAAGGCTCTATCAGCCCAACTGCGATGGAAGTGCCGCTAACAACTACACCGACAATTTGGCTGGCTGGCAAGGTGCCTGCAAAGCGAAACGTAATTATTTTCAGTATAGAATAGAATATTATAATAGTAACGAACCGGTTCATTCTTGGTTGCTACCAAAGTTCCCCTCCGTCTAAATCACACAAGAGGGAATGCTGAATCAGGACAGTATTTATCTTCGAGCCGCTCGCGTTGGCGCATTCCTCAGCGTAGACGGTGGGAGGAACTAGTGATCTAGTTATTGCTGGTGGCCCTGCGAATTGATCCTGAACAAATGAACAGAATAGAAAAATTTTAATTTCTTATTAACATCGTTAGTGTTATGACGATATAGTATCGCTTGTGAATGGATATTAACTTTTTGCGCTTATATAAGTCAATATACTCGTCAAAATACGGTGAAGGTATGCATTTTTGACTGAAATATTCGAATACTCAACATTGTACGCTGAATACATGATAACTTTAAAAGAGGAGCAGTCAAAGCGGCACCTGACGACGTTGTGATTGGTTGGTTTTACTCGCTACGAGCAGCAGTCAAAGTTCTTGCTGTACAAGCAGCAGTCAAATTTTCCGTTTTACGAACAGAAATAGTCAGATTTAGCACTCGCACTTCAATGGATGCAAATTATAGAGCCAATCAACCCGAAGAAAAGAATAAGAATTATTTATTAAATTTATAAACTAATGAGAATGTGGTTTTCGCGTTGTTACAACAGTGGTTCATGCCCGCCTGCAACGAGTTTAGTTGATGAAGTCAATGAGATGCCTGAACATGTTAGGGTGTGCGTAAGCTTTGTTCTCCGTTGAATCATATACTGAAGCGTGATATTTTCCATTGCATGAAGGATTAGCATATTTGCCCTGGAATGAGGCCAAATATGCAGAGAAGGCTTAAGAACGTTTGTGAATACGAACATTCATTCCAAGTTATCCTCCCAGACCGCACATGCCATGAAGGCCCAGTTTCGAAACATTTGTTTAGAATTATGTGCCTCAGATCGTAAGCATTAACCGTACAATCAATGAGGCAAATCATTTTTCCCACTTGAAGTTTACGATGTATAAAAATTTGATGGTGGTTGCCATAACACTTTTCAGCCTCTCAAGTGGTTTGACAAAAAACTTTTACTGAATAAATTTCTAAATAGATTCCTAGTAAGTTACTCGCTAAATAAGTTATATTTTTAAACTTACCTACTTCATAGTAAACTTATCAACAAACTAAAACCAACTTAGTCTTGAGTCATCAACTCCGTCTTGTCAGCACACAACTACCAACTTCTACAATTCTATGTGCATACCAAGCAGGCTGACGATCGACAGCAATTCGTTAATTCTGTCACTTCATGAATCATTCATATAGAAGAAAAAATGGAAACTATGACTGTAATAACTGACCACTGCTCTGAGTGAGGAAGTAGAAGACCTTGAGGTGGATCTGGGGGATGGACTCCAGCAGCGCCTCGCTCAGCTTGAGGGTCTGGACGTACCAAGTGTCACGCAGCAGGCAGCTGATCAGCCGCTTGTCCTCACCAGCTCCAGCGTACATCGATAAATTCACCATCAATCTGAAAACAGTTAAATTTTCCTTATATTTGAAAGAACAATCTGTTCAAATGTTGGAACAGTTATCCTCACCTGCTGTCGATATATTTACACCTCGGCGAACATAATGCTAATGTTCCTCCGACTGGACCAAAGTCAACAATTTGTTGATATACTTGTTTTTTATAATACTGATTGAGGTTATGTTAATGACTTTAATTCTACCTCTGTTAGCATTGGCATATACAGTGACACGCAAAAGTATTCAATACATCGAATTATTGTGAAAATCTCAAATTCTAATTAATGATATTAGTTCAAATGGACATGAATTATTAATTTCAACGTAAACAGTAAGTTTTTAAAAGGATACTAAGAATCACAGCGTTTTTTAATATTTATTGAGAAAATATCAAAAGTGCTAACGCAAAAGTATTCAATACCCGCTACATTATATATTTTTAGAGATATTATAGCACTTTATTTGACATGAATCTTAATATGAGTTACTTTCATGTTGATATAAAAACATTTCGGCCAAGCACAGATGTACGTGTGTTGTTATTTACCCATTTGAAATTTTCGGTTATTTAGAAATGGTTAAATCAAAAGAGTGATCTAAGGACTTTTGGAAACGCATAGTGGATCTGTACAGAGAAGGAAAGGGATACAAGAAGATATCCCAAGCTTTGAAAGTTAGTGAAAGTTAATGTAAAAACGGTTGGGAGCGTGATCAGAAAGAGGAGGAAGACATTCTGTAACCAATGCGTCCAGCAGCAGCCGTCCGAGGAAGATCAATAGTGCAACAGAAAGGTTAATCATCATAAAAGGGAAACAAAACCCATTTGTGACTCTTAACACGCTGAGTGCGGTTACCTAGCCGGTGCAAATCTTTTCTTTGTACATACAGTCACCAGAAAGCTTTGAAAATATTACAAAACCTAACCTGAGTGACGCTCCGGTGGGTCACTTCGCACTTAACGTGTTAACACATTCATTGCGGTTGCCTAGCCGGTGCAAATCTTCACTTTGTACATACAGTCACTAAAAAGCTATGAAAAAATTTCAGAACCTAACCTGAGTGACCCACCGGTGGGTCGCATCGCAACAAACGTGTTAAAACCCTTATTGTGACGAGATAGGAGAAATTTGCAGATGGCTGTAGTAACTATCAGCAAGGACACCATCAGTCGAACTTTTCATCGGAGTGTCATTAACTCTAGGTCACCAAGAAAAATCCTTTACTAAAGAATGAACATGTTTCTGACAATTTGAAATTTGCCAACGAGTATTTAGAGAAGTCAGACATATCTTGGGATTCTATTGTGTGATCTGATGAATCGCAGATAGAACTTTTCGAACTCAACACTAGAAGCAATGTTTGAAGAAAACATGGTGAAACCTGTGCTTCAAGAAACTATTTCAGCTGTTAAATTTGGAGGGGGTAGTGCTATGGTTTGGGTATGATTTTCTTCACGTAGGACTGAAGAATTGAAAGTAATTGATAAAAAAAAGAATGCTATCACGTACAAAGATATTTTCATTGAAAAACTTTTCAATTTTCTTAATTCCTTCCAATTTGAGGGTGATTGGGTCTTTCATTTCTGGCTGCCACCGTAGTCGAGTGGTATGCGGCCCGTGTTCTGTATCGGGTCTCTGCTTGTGCAGAAAGACTGCGTGCGGGTTCGAAACCCGGCAATGAATACGAGCTGTTTCTCGTTTCACGCCGTGAGCTCGCACTTATCGGTAAGACCTCAACTCATCGCCCATGGACACATCCCGGGATCGTCGCATGGAGCTCACCATCATCCTTACTCTAAGAATGTTAACCTTAAGAATTTAAAAACCAATGTACTAAATGTCTATGTACTGTGTACTTGATTGGAAATAAAGATTGTTTTTTTTTCGGTAAGACAATGACCCAAAACACACATCGAAACTGATAAAAAAATGGTGTGATGACAACAAAATTGATCTTATGAAGGGGCCCAGTCAGTTATCTGACCTAAACTTGATCGATAATTTGCGGAGGATTCTTAAAATTAACCCTCTACCGCCGTATGTCACTCACGGGGAACACCAGAAAAAATGCTAATTATGTTAAAATTATCAGCAATAGGGACGTTGTGCTGATTGTTCCTGTCAGAAGACATATTGCGCCACTAATTTTGACAGCTGCAACGCAGCAAACCTCCTATTGGTGGTCA
>VCRD01000547.1:77928-141703 GCA_006783055.1 Trinorchestia longiramus
TATATATATATATATATATATATATAAGAAATTATACTAGTGCATCTATTATGTAATTCAGGAAAGTGATATCATGTGCCTGAAGTTCCATGTGAGTGACACGTACGTCACTACCTCTGATGCCGAATGTTCCCTGTGAGTGACATATGAATATTTAATCATATATATTTAATAATGAAAATCTAATTGTACATTCTATCTATATTAACACCAAGTAACAGGAAAATGCTGAAAAAATGACTATTTTTTGGCTGGATCATAATTCAGGCGGTAGAGGGTTAATGTCCACAAAAGGAATTCTCAGAATCTCAGAGATCTAAAAGCTTCCTCTGTTTAAAAGTGGTCTCGTATTACATCTGAAACATGTAAGAAGTTCAGCTGCATCTATGCAAACAGGTTCAATGCTGTAAAATACTACAAAAGACATGCACCCTGTAAGACCTTTGGTATGCTACCTGCGCCGTTTGGTTCCGTTAAAGCAGATGTTTTGAGATCGTACCTTACGTCTACTCGAGGTAGACGCCTTGAGGGTCAGTTAGGAGTTGTGATCTTCAGTTATTGCCTGCTACGGTAGCGGTCTTACATAAGGATCTGCTAAAGTGCATATGATTGACACACCGAGTAGAGGTAGGAACTCACTCTTTGATAAACGTTACATTGGTACGACTTAAAATTACTGAACACTTGATGACTAGATGGAATCTAGCAGTAACTAAATTAGAAATGACGTAAATGGAGATTTGCATTGAGGGGTGACTAAGCCACTAGTTGCTGGAGAAAATACGAGGAGACTGTGTCGCGTTAAGGGGTGACTAAGCCACTACAACCTAAATATTAAATGCATGTTTGGAATCCTTTTGCGTTTGCACTTTTGATATTTTTCTCAATAAATAATAAAAAACGCAATGATTCTCGATATCCTTTTGAGAACTTACTATTTGGGTTGAGATAAATGATTCATGTCCATTTCAGCTGGTATAATTTATTAGAATTTGAGATTTTCACAGTAATTCAATGTATTGCACACCTTTACATGTTACTGTATATGTCTGATATTACTCCAGTTCAGACATTACTCCACGTACTTTTTTCATCCACTCTGAGATGCCTTATCGAGGCTGTCAACAGCTGTTTGTGACTGGTAATCAGTTACAGGTATGTAATTCGTGATTGTCTGTCACCAATATTTAAGATGAATAAAATATAATACTTCATTTTGGTGCAAGTTGAAGTTATTCATGTAGCGCGAAATCCCGCAACAGCCCATTCTGAATTTTATTGTTTGACTGACGCTAATTTTTGTCGGAATTCACCGGTCATTTTCTTGCGATAAACCAATGATTTCTTACGATAAACCGACGAATATCATCGGAATGGGTGTAGTGAATGGCCAATATTATAGTCGTATTACTGTTAATTTACCGGTCATATACGTAAGTTTTGTACAAATTCCGACGATAATAGCTGCTTAATAACCGCTTATTCTTAACATCGGACCGGAGTTAAATCAGAATCGGAAGCTTCGCAATTTACTGGTAGATTTCGATGCTTGTATTTATTTTTATAAATCATTTATAAATAATCATTTTTGGAATCATCGAAATCTACCAGTAATTTGAGAGTAACCGATGTTAAAAATAACCGGTCATTAACCGATTATTTTCGTTGGACTTCGTACAAAACTTATGATAATGAACGGTAAATCAACGGTATCTGACAATAATATGAGTTATTCGCGACACTCTGACGATATGCCGTTGGTTTATGATAAAAAAATTCTCAGTTTATCGTAAGATATCACTGGTTCATCGTAAGAAAAAGACAATAAATACCGCAGAATTCCGAAGAAAATTAGGGTCGGTCAGACGATAAAATTCGGACTGAGAGTCGTTGATGCTCCTATAACCCTTCAACTTCGTTGGAAAGTAAGAGGCTCACAGATCTGAAAAAATGTTAAATAGCTTTGTAGGAACTCCAACACAAATCGTACGTACAGGGTGTTCCAAAAAATCTACGTATATAATCGACAATGTATCTCCATCTCTCTCTGTATGTACAGGGTGACCCATAAGTAAGATACCTTTTTAAAACTATCATAGCTATAAAACTACAAATAGTAAATAGATTTGGTTAATTCAGAATGAATGGGGAGATTTCAAAGTTTTCTACCAGCATATCAAATTCTACCAACATATTGCTCAAAAAATTGATAAAACCCACCCCCCTAAAAATGAATCGGTACGCAATGGAACAACGAGCAAAAATAGTGAAACTTTACTTACGGTGTAATTGTTCGGTTTCTGCAATTCAGAGGAATTACAGCAATATTGATGGTATTGAAAAAAGTCCTTCGAAGAAGTGCATAAAACACTGGTATTGAAATTTAGAGAAACTGGGAAAACAGCAAACAGACAATGTTACAGCAGGCCACGGACCATACGAACTGGTGCTTCAATTCATCTTGTTGCAACGAGTTTTGCTGATCTGCCCAAAACGTCAACAAGGAGACGTTCAATTCCTCTGAGAGTGTCACGTACCTCACTGCAACGTAATTTGGAATAACACAGAGATTACCTTTTTCCAACAAGATGGAGCTACAGCGCGCACAGCAAAAGAAACAATGCAAATGTTAAAAGCAATTTTTTCAAACAATAATATCTCGTTTTAGTGATATACCGTGGCTGCCTCAATCTCCAGATCTAATTCCTCCTGATTTCTTTCTCTGGGGATACTTAGAGGAAAATGTTTACATTGAAATGCCCGATACTTTACAGCAATTGAAACTAAACATCATTCAAGAGATCAACAACATTTCACTAGAAACATTAAGGAAAGTAATGAACAGCACGGTTGAAAGAGCAAGCCATTGTTTGACTAATAATGGAGATCATTTAAAAGATATTGTATTCCATAGTTGGACGCATTTTATTGTTTCATTAATAAATTTATACTTAACTTTGAAATTTCTTGTTTCATTCTGAGTTAACCAAATCTCTTAACCATTTTTAGTTTTATAGCTATAATAATTTTAAAAAGGTATCATACTTATGGGCCACCCTATACAGGGTGTCCCAAAAAAAGTTAATCCAATTTCAAATAATTATAATTCAAAAACTATTAAAGTTAGGAAAATTTGAAAAGTTGCATGTCGTTTGTCAACTATTTCTCTACCTCTGATGAAAATTATTTATTATTTGAAAATTATTTTTTAATAAGAGACGCTGAAAACATGTTTGTGCACAATATCTAAAATACACATTTTACAGTTAGACTGCTCCTTCCAAGGATTGGTGCTTGTAATTGCTTGTATATTGTAACATGGATACGGTTTTGTATGAAATTTCCCATAAATACTCAAGTTTTAATGTCACTAATTTTATCCTTCAATGAGCCAACCTTCAAGATGAGACTTACAAAAGAACAAAGGATCTTCATAGTTGTGAATTTGTTGAATAGCAACAGTATTCAACATGTTCAAGAATTATTTCATGAGCGCTTCCCTGAAAGAAATTCTCCATAGAAGTTGACCATCTGGAAAAATGTCAGGAAGTACAAAACTGAAGGAACCAGCCTAAATCTAAACAAAGGTCGATTCAGGCCGCAAGAGTACTGAACGAGCACCAGAAAATGTCGAAATTGTTCACCAAGCACTGTTAGCAAATCCAGACATTTCTTCAAGAAAGAATGGATTGAGCAAAAGTAAAAGCACATTCAACAGAATTGTAAAGTTAGAATTTAAATGACATCCTTACAAAATGCACGTGAGACATAAACTACTAGATACTGATCTTCCTCGGCGGCTAAATTTTGCTCAGCGGTTTCTGCAAAAAAATGATCAATTCATTGAAGACATTGTGATTGAAGATGAGGCCACACTTCACCTAAATGGCAAAGTTAATGGCCATAATGTCCGCAGATATGCACCCAAGAACAATCCTCCTGACTTTAATTACGATGTTGAAATTTCTAGAGAAAATGTTTCAATTTGGATGGAACTTTGTGGAAACGGATGTCTTCTGGGTCCTTTTTTTACAACAACTTTTTAAATGGATTGGGATACTTTGACTTAATAAATAATATGATAGTTCCAAGACTCCAAGAAACCCATGGAAATAGAATTAATAGAACGTGGTGGATCCAGGACGGTTCTCCTGCTCACAGAACTATTGCTGTAAGGGAAAGACTGAATGAGCTATTCGGAAATCGTATTATATCCTTAAATCAGCGTATTGAGCGGCCACCCAGATCCCCTGATTTGACTCCCTGTGATTTTTTCCTATGGGGACACTTAAAAAGTAAAGTTTATAATTCCCCACCAAGAGACATCGACGATCTGAAGCAAAGAATTGAACAGGAAGTGAATCTGCTTCGACAAGATAATGCTCTGATAAGAAGAGTTATGAATGCAATGAGAAAGAGAATCCAACTGTATACTGAAAGAAATGGAGGGCACATCTAGGGGAACTAAGGGAACAAATTTTTAAGTCTTTTTTGTTTGAAATTACATTTGCCTCTCTTTAATAATAAATTGTTAAAAGTTGTTTAAAATATTATTAGCACCTTTAAATTTGTATTTTAGATATTGTGCACAAACATGTTTTCAATGTCTCTTATTAAAAATAATGCTGCAAAAATATGCTTTCAAATTTTCTCATTAAATTTTCATCACAGATAGAGAAAAGGTTGAAAAACAACATGCAACTTTCCAAATTTTCTTAACTTTAATAATTTTTGAATTATAATTATTTGAAATTGGGTTAACTTTTTTTGGGACACCCTGTATATATATATATATATATATATATATATATATATATATATATATATATATATATATATATATATATATATATATATATATATATATATATATATATATATATATATATATATATATATATATATATATATATATACAATAGACAGTTCTCGTGGAAGTTCCACGGTTTAGATTTTACAGATTTGAAATTATTATATAGATGAATGCATTAAAGATTTACGACGAATTATTGTGCTTTAAATAATATTTTTCATTAATACCATTCAAAACTTCTATTGTGCATATTATCTCCGATAACTTTGCCGAGGTAGTACCCGTTGAAATTCTTTGATTTAAAAGTGATTAAATTCAGGATCTATCAAATAAAATAAATTTTTCAATTTTACCCGTAGTATTATCAAAATCTGAATGTTTTTCATGGATGCATACAGAACTTTCTTTATCTATTTTATCAACCGATAACATGACCGTATAAGAGAAGAAAGCTAATAACCGAAAAATGGAGTGTTTTATAGTGATCTGGCGCCTTTGGTATCCACAATACAATGCTGTATACCCGTTCTGATTTCAGTTCAATAATTTTTTTTAGTAATAGATAGGAAGTGATGGAACGAGCATACACAGATACAGAGAAATGGAGATACACGAGTATGGTCAATTATATATGTATTACTTCCTAAATATTGCTGGCGAAAAATTATTGAAATGAAATCAGAACTGGTATGCATGTATCAGGTTGGGGCAAAAGTTTTTGCCGATTTGTAAGCTCAATTATGAGAATAAAAAATTATTATTTTTGAAGAATTTATTCATAACAATAATATCCTTGGGCTTCTATAACCTGATTCCATCTGTCGACAAGTTTATACATATATGCCTCATTTGTAAAATTCTTCAGGTTTTTATGCGAAATATGAATCTAACTCGTTTTTAATCTCTTCCCGTAATGTCAACCTAAGGCCATTTAAATGGTTCTGTAATCCTCGAAATAAGTGATAATCAGAAGGAGCGACGTCGGGAGAATATGCTGGATGGGGTAAAACCTTCCAATCAAGTTCTTCTAGGAGAGCTTTGGTCTGTCGCAACAAGAAAGACGTTGGTACAGGTTCTCAGGAGACAGTTCGCTCGGAACCCATTTTCGAATACTGAAACCTTTTCCATTTGTTTCAGTTGGCGTACCCCAGTTGTAGGGGTTACATCAAATTGATTAGCCAGTTCCCTCGAGGTTACAGTCTAATTTTCAGTAACAGCGGCTTCCAACAACTCTAAATCAAGTTTTTTTGGGCGACCACCTCTAACCTCGTCTTTCAAGTTGAAATTTCCTTTACGAAAACGGGAAAACCACCATCTGCAAGTTCTCTCCTTCAAAGCATCATTTCCATATGCATTTCGAACGTTTTGTGCAGCAGCACTTGCATTGAAACCTCTATGAAACTCGTAGAGTAAAGCATGCCTGATACGTTCTTTAGTTGAGTTGAACATAAGTGCAAATAATTCAGCAAAATCTATATATTAATACGCTTACGACTATCGTACCTGTGCGTCACACCCTTCATTGCGGTATCTATTATACGGTTGGGGTCGGGTCAC
Source organism: Trinorchestia longiramus (assembly GCA_006783055.1). NCBI lineage: Eukaryota > Metazoa > Arthropoda > Malacostraca > Amphipoda > Talitridae > Trinorchestia > Trinorchestia longiramus. Next base: position 84,299 of record VCRD01000547.1, read on the forward strand.
GTTACAGTACGTTACTTTTACTTTGGGTTGGGAATTATATGAATGTTTTGGTTTTAGAATTTTTTTCAATTGTTTAACTTTTTAAATGGTTTAAAGTTTTTATATTTTTAAATTACTTTTTAATGTTTTTAATTTTCTAAATTTTCAAATGGTTTAATTTTTCGAATTTTTCGAATTTCTTGAGTTTTTTGAATATTTTATTTTTTATTTTTTTTATTTTGTTTTAATTTTTTAAATTGCTTAAAGTTTTCATTTTTTTAGTTTTTGAATTTTTTGAATTTTCGGAAATTTTAAAATTTTTGACAGTTGTCAGTTACTTGAATTTTTGAAATTTTTGAATTTTTTTCAATTTTAAAAAGTGCTGCTAGCGTATCAGTGATACCGACAATACCTTACTTAAGTGCGAACCTGTACTATGCGCCCCCATGAAATTGCGAATTTTGGAACGTGGTCCTTGCACTGAAAAGTTTGCCCACCCCTGATCTAAAACAATGGAGCAGAGAATAAGAGAACAAAGAGAAGCAGCAAGAGAGCGACAGAGAAGGAGCCGACTGCGCTTGCGAGAAGACGAAAGGCAAGCAACTCGTGATAGAAGCAGACGACGAATGCAACAGCGAAGGATGAATATGAGTCAGGAGGAGCGAGAATTGCATCTTCAAATGATGAGAAATAGGGATCAAGAAAGTCGAAATGATATGAATGATGTGGAGAGACAGCAATTTCTAGAAAACAGGAGAAACAGTTACCAAGAGAGACGAAATGATATGAACGAGATGGAGAGACAGCAATTTCTAGGAAAGAGGAGAAACAGAGACCATGAAAGGTGGCATCAAAGTTTTTGAATCATATAATCAATGATTGTTAATTTATTCACTACCTGTAAAATCATGCTACTGAACTAACCGCGAATTATTCGTGGGTCCTGCTAGTATGAATAATTCCTTAATAGTGTGAAAGAAAGAGGTTTAAATTGCTCATGATATTATAACTCATTAATAGAAACAGACATAATGTCAATTTAGATAATTTTGAATTCTTTTCTTCAAAATCGGCGACAACTTTTGCACCAAACTGATATTACAAGCTTTGTATTGTGGATACCAAAGGTGCCGGATCACTACAAAATACTCAATCGTTTTCAGTTATTAGTTTTCTTCTTTTACATGGCAATGCTATTGGTAAATACGGTATAGAATAGAACTTTTGTATATGTTCATGAAAAATATTCAGATTATGATAGTACTTCGCGTAAAACTAAAATATGTATTTTATTTGATAGATCCTCAATTTTATCGCTTTCAAGCCAAGTAATTTCAACGGGTACTATCAGGGCAATAATATCGGTAGATAAGATACAGAATGGAAGTTCTGTATATGTTAATGAGGAGCATTCATTTAAAACACAAAAATTCGTCGTAAGTCTTTAATACATTCATTTTTAGAATAACTTCAAATTAGTCAAATCTAGATCGTAGAATTTTCACGGGAACTGTCTAGTGTATAAATAATCATAAATTTACATTTGAAATTCTACAAAATAAGTAACAACGTTTCTGAATACACAATAAAACTTTAGATTTTGCTCTTTCGAATGAGACCTGCCCCATCCTCCTAGCACCAGTAGTATTCAAACTTCATAATTTTGTATCTAGAATACATTCTTACCTTATTTTAACGAGTAGGACTTCAAACGTAAATTAATGATTATGTATGCATTTTTATGGGGCACCCTGTACATAATAATTTCGTTCCTTCCGATGGAAGCGTCGTGATGCTACTCCCGCACATGCATGAACAACGAAACAAAGGGAAACCAACATCCATCTGGTATCTATGCCTGCTTTCAACATTGTAGGAATGTCTAATATCAGTTTATTTACATGCTATACAATGAAGTTTATAAGAAGTTGAGGTGATGGAAGTGAAAATAATTAATCATTACAGTGTCTTCAATGCAACCAAATGTTCGTATCGATGTTTACGTGCTCTGAGCATTCTTTTTGTTTGAAATACGAGTAAATTGAATTTTAATATAATTGTAGGCGTTAACATACCCTGTTCTTGTTTGAATGTTGTAACTTCTGGTTACCTAATAGACTTTTAATGTGTTGCTTCACAACTTAGTTTAGGGAGCAGCATGTTGTCTGAGCAAATTAACATTAAGAATAAAATAAAAGTACACATTATAGTCAGAGCTCAGTCTGAACAAACCACAGTAGGTGTTGCAGCGACAAATACGTTTCTAAAAGCCTTGTTGTTTATTCTAAAAAACTTTCAAATGAACCGTACCATATATGTATTTGTTTCAAACAATGATTATAGCATTTGATCACTTCCAGTAAAATCAAGCAAATGGAAAACGTAGAGTGCAAAATTAAACACATGTGTGTGAACTGATTAACATTCAACTAAAACTATTCAAATATCTAGGTCAAGTAAAACACTATTCAAATTGAAAAAGTTCAGAATTTTTGTTTCTTTTTAAAAATTTCACGATTTTAAATATTCATTTGATATTTATTAGTACTTTTTAGTTATGAAGTACCTGCTAAAGTCTTCTAATTAGAACGATACAATTATACATAAATCAATTTGTATACTTTTAAAGACGGTGGGTGAGTGCTCATTGCACTCAACTTTTTTCTAACAATATATATGTTGAAAATGTGTCATTTCACTCTCCTTGTTTTCTCCTTTATAGTTAAATTATTTGGTCCTGAATGTGAATTCATTGTTAAAATTAAACTACAGTATGAAACATGATAAAAATATAACTTTAAAAACTATTCTAATAGAATCTGTATATACGTAGCCTTGTTCGGTTTTTCAGATGGTCCTACAATAACAAGCTAATACAGATCACAGAACAGTACAGCACAATCTAACCAGACAACTACCAACTCCAATAACCGTGCACAAAGAATTATATAACGGTGACTAACAATACTAGGAACAAAAATACACTTATTTATTCAAAAAGTAGGTACATTAAAATTTTAAATGCCTTTAAGACTAAGACTTTAAAATACCAGATTATAGTATCTATAGAGATTAAAATCATGTCATGCCGGGATAATTTTAGGCGAAAAATGAATGATTCGTTCACAAACAGCGTACTGTTTCAGGCTGTGTCTTAGACGTGAAGAAATTTGAAGTTCGATCAAGACATACGTAAGAATAATATTCATGCCCTTTTTACTAGAGGCTTGGATTTTATGAATACCTTGAATCCACTGGATTCATCACTTTTAACCTATAATGACACAATTCGTCGGTTCAAGCAGTTTCAGTGAACTGAATAAACCCTAATAGTTCTGAATACTAATTGAAAATTCATCTCTGTTAAGCAATAAATATTGCCCCTGAAGAAACAAAAAACCCAAAACAAACTTGATCAAAATTTCGGACAATCCAGTAAGAGAAATACTCCGAAACCAAAAGTACAGTCTTTATCCCATAGTGTCACACCAAATCAAAAAATAATTTTGAGCTAAAAATGAAGGGGCAGAAATAAGAATTTTCGGTTATCATTGTAGGGAGTATATCAACTTAGTTAACCAATGAATGAAAAAACTCAATTTAAGAACGTGGACGCACAATATCTTAGTATAGAAAATCTTTAAATTTATCAAAAGTGAAAGATTCTCAATTTGCTCTACAATTAGTTTAGTAAAGTTTCATTGTACTGTCGTCCTTTGCAATTTACAGTCCACTGTGATAATTTTCCCGTGTTTTCTTCCATTTTGCTCCCATTGGGTCTTTCAGAAGCGAATAATGGATTTGGTATTAAATCTCTGTTATCAAACACGTGATCCACCTTATTTTGGCCATTCCTTGTTTTTAATTTTAACTTACAATACCAATGAGCGGATAACTCAATTCCCTGCAGTAATATTGAAGTTAATATCTGAAAAGAAAATAGCTGTAAATGTCAATTTAACTTCAATAACTATACTTCAATCAACTATAGATCAAAAATTACATCACTTTTTCCTTTTAGTATTCCCGGAAGCACAGTTGCTGACTGAAACATATTTCAGAGCTCCCCTCATCACGTGCGTGACCAGACAATTCATTCAGACAACTAGGATGACAACTTAGGATTTGAATAAAGCTACATCAACACATCCCTTACATTTCACTCGTACCCCGCAATTGCAGATCGTCATTCCCTACCCGGCAGCCACGAAGCGGAAAACTTCACAGCTAATGCATGATTCACAACGCTACTGCCATGTCATATTTAAAATCTTTAACATCATCAGGAACTAAGGATGTGCTAAACCTTCTGAGGATGTACACTTTCAAACACCTCCATCCTTCAGTACACATATTAAAAAAACCTTACTCTTACTGTGAACTTATTAACGAATGCAGTGTATTTCTTAATTCAGGAAATCTCATTCAAGTATGTAGTCCAGATTCTAATGTATTGTTGAAGATAAAATAATTGTGTGATATTTATCTCTGATTAACAAATAAACCCCTCATTGCATTTTTCTAAAAATATTTCAGGCCCCATAATGTAGTATATAGATTGACCTAACGTGTACTTTCATACGCACTCAAATACCAAATTCATGCAACGAAATTCATGCTTATGAAAAACTTTATACTTACACCCATTCTGGCAGCAGTCCAGTGCAAAACAATAACCCTAAGAGGTATCGCACCCAAGGCCGAAACTGCTTCTCAAAGCCTTCTCGTTCCTGATCCACTGCGTCATCTGTTACAGCTGTTCCTACAGAATGTGTACCACAGTCCGGTGGGTCAGAAACAATGCTATTGGTTGTATCAGGTACTATAGAAGTCACCGACGTCGTTGCCAAGGTAGGGAGATGCTCTCCATCCTGTTGGATAGTGGTTTCTTGCAAACAAAGAGGCTTAGCTCGCAGACTTGAATAATCGCTTCGTTGTTTTTCCGGCAGTTTTCTTGGGTGAGAACGATCTTTAGATTTAGATAAATTTAGCTCTCCCGTAATGGTAAAGATGGCTGTCCTTTGTACTCCATTCAGGCTTTTTGTTATGGTTTCATGACTGTCTGGCATAGTCTGCTCTACTTTAAATGGGCTTTCGTGGGGAACTATCCGCTGGTTCATTGGCCTGTACAAATGATTTTCCAGGAAAGCCTTGCGTTTTTTCGGCACTTCCTCCACCCATGCGCTGCTCCACCCGGGAATGGTGGATGACTGCACCCAGAAGCTGAGAGAAGACAATTGTAGTTTATGTAATACGTAGTTTTAGGTATGTATGCCTGAAAACCCTTTCCTCTCATTCATTGGGTTATCGTGTGAGGCAATTTTACGTACAATGAATCATGAACAGCAAAAAGTTATGGTGAAGCTCAGAACAAACGAATGCGAAGTGCATAGTTTGGTACTGGGGAGAACTGTGAAGGTCTGAATGAAGAAACTCATTCCTTTTAATTTAAAAGCATAGTAATAATCCCAACTGTTTGAGGACATATTTTACTTATTGAAAATAAATCATCAAAATCTATTGTGACGTTCAACAGAGATAAAAATGCTATACCTAAATAAATCTCGATAATAATCTGTAGCGAATTGCATGGCTCCACTACAAACGAGTAACGAGACGAGGCTAGCTTTCATCGACCAATGAACAAACAGAACAGAAGAAGTGAATCCAGCGACGAGGCTAGGCCCCGTTACGACCAGAAGCACGACATTAACAAATGAGCGGTTACACTCAGGCAGCAGAGCCCAGCCAACCCTCAATATATGGAGACGGCAACGCTCTGCGTCACGAACAAACCCCATGGACAGACCCCCACCACTCAACACATGTGTGTAAAGCGCTCATTTCTATTCCCCTCCTAGTTTCCCTTTTCGTTTCCCCCCTATACTTAGGCACACCCTGTGCCAAACTCTCCCTCAAATCTTCCCTACTGGTACCGACCTACTTACTTGCGTCACACACTCTCTACCAAGCGCTTACAAAGTCAACACCTCCACAAGAACTCATCCCCTGAAGAACTCAACTTACAGCCAACAGCAGAGCGAAAGAAGTAGAAACCAGCCATCCTGTCTACGGACAGGATGGGCAGACGTGCGTAACGAAAAACCAAGAACTAATATCATATTCAAATGTCTAAATACAAACTGTTCAACTCATCCTGCCTTTAATTGTCTTTTCTCCTATAGGGTTCCTCGACGGTCCCTTACTCCCTCAGGTGCTCACTCCGAGTAAGACATAACATAAAAATATTCAATGTCTGCTCTGAGTCAAGAGAAGTCTTAGGGTTGGGACTGAAAAGTGATACGAGAGAAATCACTCTAAATCTCTAGGGTGTTAATGAATTCCTCTCTTTTTACCTAACGCCATAGAGCCATACCATAGGACTTATAAAACTAAATAAAATATAATCTTCACGATGCCATATGAGCTATAAGATTCTTTAAATGTTAGGAATGCATTGCTTACAAAATAAATAGTAAAAAATATCAAAAAATGTTTCATTTTACTGACTTTTGTCAATTCTGTCCTTGTTCTTTTATCCTTAAATTCGACTATGGGTGAAAATCAAGTCTTAGATATAATATTTACTAGCTCGAACTGGTCAGTATGATTACTTAACTAGTAACTCCATTTTTCTATGAAATAACTTACACTCACTTAACAACGTTTCGTAATTGTACTCTTTTTCTTCAACTAAATATGAACAGCACAATGTTGTAAGTGATGTTTCCAATTGATGACCTTGTAACTATATATTAAGTATCTCTTAATTACGATAAGTCTCACCTCTGAGCGGCGAAGAGTGACGTTATTAGAGTAGAAACGACCGTGAAAAACAAACTCAATGACATGAATACCCATTCACACTCGTGTGCTAGCTCCAATATAAACAAAAGATCAAAAACTTTATCCAAAGAGCTAACAACTAGCGTAATGATGGTTATATAAAGCCAATCTAAGCTTTCTTCTTCTCTTGTCATGGGGGCCATTGGTCCAAATTCATTATGATTTGATGCTTTACATTTAATCAGAGCTAAAAGTCTACCCTTAATTATTTTGCACTGGGAGCAATGAACTGACAAGTTGCTTGTTGAACTACAATCCGGTTCCTCCATAACAGCAATATCGTGGTACTCAGTCTTGAGAAATTTTAGGAAAACGTACGTTCGAACATAGAGTTTATTCGCTTCTCTGTAGATTGTTTCAGGCGGTACGAGCAGTATATTGTCCTTTTACGATTAGTTTAAATGTCTCATTGTACGAGTTTTAGCTTTGTGTATGAAAATGAGTAGATTGTAAAAGAAACTGCCTTATGGACGTATTTATCTAATTTATGTATGCATGTTTTTATCTCAATGAACTTGAGTTTTCTTCCCGTCATCTGTCAATCACTTAGAAGTTCAGAATATTGCAATTTATTCGTGTAAGCGAGCTAATAAGCATGAAATTTCTCTAGCTCTCACTGCTACACTGTCTTCAACTATACTGAACCTCCTAATGTGGGTTGTCTTGCCATAAGTTTTTAATTTGCTGATATCTAATCAGCAGTGGTTGTCTTTTGATCACCAACGGAATGTAGAAGTGAGATAATGTTATCTTGCATAGTTCTAAAGTAACATAGCAAACTAATAATCTTTTCTTCACGTATACGATGTTAGATCATTGAGACACCTGTTATTATAGAAAAGTAAAGAAAAAACTTTCTTCCAATCGAGTACATATTGCAGTTATATTGTATTTTCATGCCTTAACGCTAACATCTGAATGATAGTGATGATGCTATTCTTGAATCAAAGGCTGCTCCTTGAATTTGAGGCTCGTAGGTGCGATTAGATAAGCTTTAAAAAAAGGAAGAAAGAAAAGCAGTTTGTCCCACCATCGTTGATACACAAAATATTTAACATTGCTTTTAAAGTGACTCATTGTTAAGAACCTCAAGTGATAGAAATAAATTAGTTGATAATACCACAAACGGAGGTTATATTCTCACAACTGAAGCGAAAATTAAAAATGAAACTGCACAAAATTTTCAAAAAACGTTTGCTTCGAAAAAAAATCCATTAGACATATGTAATGTGACAATTAGAGTTTCCAACAATAAGGCTTTAAATTTTTCCATTGACTACTGATTCATTACACTGAGCGATTGACCAAGAAATTAGAAATGGCATAATTTGTTTCCTAACCGTAATTGCTTATTCGTTTAAAATTAAAATCTTGTAATTATATAAGCGAGAAAGGATGGAACTATTAGGTTGCCATTTCTAATTTGCTGGGCGATCGCTCAGTGCGATGAATTCGTAGTCAATGAATTTGATATTATTATCGCGTTTGACTGAGAACTTTATAGCATGTAATAAATCAAAAGTTACATATCAGAGAAGCCAGGCGATAAACGAGAACGAAAATTTAAACGTGTCATGCATTGCCAGGAGTGAAATACCAATTGTAAAAGTGAAGTTGCTGTACATCAAAAGCTCTAAATTTTCATATCAACTTATTACCACAAAAGTATTTACTACAATTGGTACCCGAACTCCATGAAAACACCAAAACTGAAAATAAATACGGGCAACAATGGTGCCCGGCAAGTATAAAATGCAAAAAGTGCAGAAATAAAATAACGTTAGTTATAAAATAAAAAGTGACAGATAAACGAAAAACAATAAATGAGAAAGAAAAGTCGAACATCTTTTGAGTTGCTAAGATTGAATTATGAGTACCGATAGGGGTAAAGTGTAGTTGCTGTAGTTCAAAATTGCTGTGGTTCACACAGGGGTTTCAGAGCTATCTAGCAAACCGCTCTCTCGCAGTCCGACTAGAAAACAAAATTTCATCACCCGTACAAAACTATTTCAGCGTTCCACAAGGTCCAATTCTCGGTCCACTTCTATTCTCTATTTTGATCAATGATTTCTCATCCATGCCCTCAAACACGAGAATTTCTATGTATGCAGATGATGTACAAATTGACAAAGAGTGGCCCCACACGAAATCGAATGCCGAAAGCCTTTTATGGCATCATGGTACAAAATTGGTCTCAAGTTTAACGGAAGCAAAACACAGTGCATCATTTTTGCTTTTAAGAATACAATAAAATAGCTCCCGAATTCAACTTAAACGTTAGGAAATCACGTTATTGAACCAGTAGCAAAGGTAAAGAATTTGGGCCCCTGGTTTGATCAAAACATGTCCTTCACATCCCATGTGGAGAAAACATGAGACAAAATTGAAGGTACATTGATGTTTCTTCACCGCGTGAAGAACATGCTTGACGAGAAAACTAGATTATTAGCTATCCAATCTTTAGTGCTATCGCACTTCGACTACTGGGACTTAATCTGGCGAGATATACCTAAAGGTCTTCAAAAAGAGCTAGAGAAATGTATGAATTTTGCTGTTAAAGTAGCATGCAAAGGAAATTTTAGGAAAAAAGATCATACAACCCTTCTCATAAAAAAGCATAACTGGACTCTAATAGAACTAAGACTACTCATTCACAAAGTCAGGTATGTATTTTCCTCTATATATCACCCTAAAAGTTCTGCCCAAGATGTTAAATTCCATCCACAAACTACCATGGAAGACGATGTTATCGTCTGCTTCCGCTTGTACGATGCTAGACAAAGGGCCCTTTCAATTTCAGGTGCGTTACTTTGGAATAAACTGCCCACGCATATGAAGGAAAACCAGTCACTTAAAAGTTAAAAAAACGTGATGCATCACTTTCCAATGCCAAAGTAGCAAACAACTGCAGAAAAGTTACTAAGTTTCTATGAATGATTCAACAAATTTAACTAATAACGAAACAAACAACGTATAGGTGTCTACCATATATTCATGTAATACAATTTCAGTGTAAACTGATGTACAGTTAATAATTTTCAAACGAAATAAACCTCAAATGTAAAACTCGTGCCACTAATCCGCAGCTCTAGAATTACCATATACTAGACAGTTCCAGTGGAAGTTCCATGGTTTAGATTTTACTGATTTGAAATTATTGTAAAGATGAATTCATTAAAGACTTGCTACGAAATATTGTGCTTTAAATGAATATTTCTCTTTAATATTTACAGAACTTTCACTGTGCATCTTACCTACCGATAACATGGCCAAGATAGTACCCGTTGAAATTCTTTAATTTAAAAGTCGTAAAATTCAGAATCTATCAAATAAAATATATTTTCCACTTTTACCCGTGGTAGGTATTATCAGAATCTGAATATTTTTCATGAATGTATTCAGAACTTCCATTATCTACAGGGTGGCCCGTAAGTAAGGTACCTTTTTAAAATTATTATAGCTATACAACTAAAAATGGTAAAAAGATCTTGTTAATTCAGAATGAAAGAATAAATTTCAAAGTTTAATATAAATATATAAATGAAACGATAAAAAACGTTTAACTATGGAATACAATATCTTTTAAATGACCTCCATTATTAGTCAAACAATGGCGTGCTCTTTCAACAGTGCTGTTCATACCTTTCCTCAATGACTCTGGTGAAATGTTGTTGATCTCTTGAATGATGTTTAGTTTCAATTGCTGTAAAGTAACAGGCATTTCAATATAAACATTTTCCTTTAAGTATCCCCTGAGAAAGAAATCAGGAGCACTTAGATCTGGAGATCGAGGCAGCCACGGTATATCACCAAAACGAGAAATTATTCTGTTAGGAAAAATTGCTTTTAACATTTGCGTTCTTTCTTTCGCTATGTGCGTTGTAGCTCCATCTTGTTGGAAAAAGGTAAGCTCTGTGTTATTATTTCAATATCAGGTATCAAATATTCTTGAATCATCTGTCTCTACAGATTTCCATAAACACAAATTGCATCACCATTAGCATCTTCAAAAAATATGGTCCAATGATCCTCGAAGACGTGATGCCACACCATACTGTTTCTTTAACTGAGTGAAGTGGACGTTCATGAATTGCTTTTGGATTTTCTGAAACCTAGAATCTTTTATTTTACTTATTAACATAAACACTAAAGTGAAAATTTGCCTCATCAATCATTATTAAATTGTTTACAAAGTTTTTATTTTCTGCAAGCTGCAGAAATTTATTTGCAAAATCTAATTGCTTTTGGTAGTCCGTAACATGGAGTTCTTGAGGTAATTGAATTTCACATGGATGGTACTTTAGATCTTTTACCAAAATACGTTGCAGTGAGGTACGTTACATTCTCAGTTGAATTGAAAGTCTCCTAGTTGACGTTTTGGGCCGATCAGCAGCACTCGTTGCAACAAGCTGAATTGAAGCACCAGTTCGTATGGTCCATCCCCTGCCATAACGTTGTCTGTCTACTGTTGTCCCAGTTTCTCTAATTTCAATACCAGTTTTTTATACACTTCTTTGAAGGACTTTTTTCAATAACATCAATATTCCTGTAATTCCTTTGAACTGCAGTAACCGAACAATTACATCAGAAGTAAAGTTCTACTATTTTTGCTCGTTGTTCCATTGCGTAACGATTCATTTTTAGGGGGGGTGGGTTTTATCAATTTTTTACCTTTGATTATCATATCATACCAAAGGTCATATCATAGTTTTGCTAATACATCTACGTACATGTATACACACACTGAGGTTTACGTTATGTGAAATCTTATGTGAAGAGCAGCCACCGTAGTCGAGTGGTATACGGCCCGTGTTCTGTATCGGGTCTCTGCTTGTGCAGAAAGACTGCGTGCGGGTTCGAAACCCGGCAATGAATACGAGCTGTTTCTCGTTTCACGCCGTGAGCTCGTACTTATCGGTAAGACCTCAACTCATCGCCTATGGACACATCCCAGGATCGTCGCATGGAGCTCACCATCATCCTTACTCTAAGAATGTTAACCTTAAGAATTTAAAAACCAATGTACTAAATGTCTATGTGCTGTGTACTTGATTGGAAATAAAGATTGTTTTTTTTTAAAGGCGCAATACTTCAGCGTCTCGATTAGCACAGCCCGCCACTAACTCAAAAAAAAACGTAAGCATCTCGAAGGCATCAAAAGATTGTCGAGAATTAAAAGGAAAATAGAATGAAAATACATTCACGTAAAAAGTTCATAGCGTGGTGCGAGACACGAAACGGACGAGGCAAGTAACAAGATGAGGTAAAACGATTAAAACACTGGAGGTTCCAGCAACATCCAGTGCTGAATACGCTGCTAGCGTAGACACCGTTGAGAAGAGGCATTTCTCTAAGACATGCACGGACAACACCTATGAGTTGAGCTCAGGAATCCTATCCTATATATTCGCAGACGAGCGCTACACGCAAGTCCCAAACTTACGCTGAATGAAATGTTTATCCCACCCCCATAGGGGAAGGCGTTACCACATTAATGAGGCCATGTGCGTGTCTAGTGTTTTCCCGGTATCTAGCATTTTCGTTTTTCAATTCTTTCTTTCAGTGTTGTTTTTTCTGTCTTCATGAGTTAGGGTAAAGAATTTGAGTTTATATTTCGATTCTTTATTGAGGATTTGTTCACGAAAGGACATCACACCTCTGCATTTTATAATGTATATGTTTGCTATAATTATAACTGAAGCAACGTGCAAACGATACACTGAGATGACTCGTGCAGGTAGAGTATGTTTAAGAACAAATGATAGTTCTGAGCGTCATCTTGTAATGTAAATTCTAATAGCCCGTAAAGCGGTGACAAGCATGTTTCGTTCTAGCCTGTCCTCACTACTGCTGTAAGTGCCTAAATAGGATTCAATTCTTGGTCCTATACAATACAAGACTTGCTAAGTGTGTTACCCAAAAAAAATCTTTAGAAGCAGCATGAACTAGTCAATACGGTTCAACATCAATACAGTTCAACATGATAAAGAAGCACTTTGAAAGAACTTCGAAAACAATTGTGCAAATGACAAGCATCCAACTACAAAAGAGACTGGTGGTATGTGAAGAAAACACGAGACCAATATAACCTGAAACTATAATCAGAACACATTTCAGCAGAAAGAGCACGTGAATCAGCGAATTTCCCCTCGATTCCACGAGATACGCTGATAGTAACTTTTATCGTACCGCGAGCAAAATCTTTACAGGTAAATGCATTCACAGTGTTTGCAATCAACTATGCTCTCGTTGTTCTCATTAAAGTTAACTTTAAAATATTCACTTAGAACGGATGACCGTAAAAACAGAATTAGAGCCGACGGTATACAGATCCTGCATGATGAGTACCTCCAATGCGACACAAGGTACATGAACATGCAGTAACAGCGGCTACTGCCCGCAAACCCACAAGTGGCAAACCAAGGGTGTAGTGTCCGACACACAGATGAGTGAGTATTCAGGACAGCAGCAGCCTCTTTGAAATTCGTAGCGACTTACGGGAAGAATTCCAGGTCAATTTGGCTGTCAAAAGCTTTGCTTCCAGTATGTTTTATTCAAAAGATAATGAGACATTTCCTATCTTGCTGAAATATATGCTCTTAAAATTCCACGAGTGATCTGTGAAAATACATATATCCGTACGACAGCGCAAGATAGCATGGAATTAATCTTGCTTTTGATGCCCCTGAATAAAAGTTACATTTCCAAGTCCACTGGATAATTAACCTGTCATACTAACTCATGATATATCTAAACCATTTTTAACTTACAAAAACTCGATTTTTTGACATCGTTAGAACAACCACAAGGCACAAAGCTTCCTTTCAATGAGCCGTGTTGTGTCCTACCAACCACAGATGTATTGACTTAAATCGCACTCATAATGAGCAATTTTATTAACCTTGCACTGCTTGGTAGTGAAAGATAAATAAATCAGAGTGTATAATGGACTACAAAACGAGCTTCGTAATAATAGATGAGTAACAATTATTTAATGAAATATTCCTATTTCTGGTATAAACGATCATTGCCACAGAGACATTAGTCATTGACAGTAAGAAACCTCAAAGTTCATAACTAAAGTAACTAAACTTCATTATAGAGGATGAATTTATCAGTAAAATTGTTATCAGTCGCTTGGAACTAGAATGTACTCTTCTCGTAGACAAATACGCACGAGAATTTTTAAAGAAAATGTACTGTATTAAACATAGTATGGAGGTTTTTCTTTTCACATCTAGAAAGTGTTCACGTCATCAGCCAGAATAGGCTCACTTAATCATGCTACTATCCACTAATTTCTAAATCAATTACAGGCGTACATCTAATTTGAAGCATTATATTTGGCCACTAGTTCAATGCTTAAGCTGTTGAGTAAAAAGATTGATTATCAAATATTTGATATGTTCTGTTCACTACAGAAAGCTGTGCGATTGCGAAGCAACCGGAGAAACCCGTGCTCAGCATTGATCACTTAGAGAGATTTTTGCAACGTTCCTGTGTATTCGCTATTTACGATGTCCTTCAAACTTTAACAGCACATGGTTACATGAGCTAAGTGTTGTAAATGAAATTCTATTTGAAGCAACAGTTGAATCACTTCCGATAAAGTGTGCCAGTTGACGGCTCAGTACACAGGCGATGCATCACAGCGCACCTTAAGTGTCAAAATTCCTGTTACAGGAGCAGAACGAAACGGCACATGTAACGCTGATCCTATATGTATTCGATTTTGCTAAGTTTTATTTTTCAGTCCCGTACACCGAAAGTTCTAAATATTGATCAGTAAAATTAGTCGATTGATAATTATTTAACAAAATTATCCCATTTTATTACCTAAAGATATTCAAAAAATTGCACAGGTTTTATATAGCTGACACGCGTTGCAAAGTATCTAACAATGATTGCTAGCTTCAGAGGGAGAGCCTAGACGAAGTAGTAGTAAAACCCAATTTGAAATCAAACTTAGCTCAAATAGCACACCTCTTCATCTATTGCTATTGTAAGAGGAGAATTCAGAAGTTCTGTTCTGAAAATTAATCAATTCATTTAGCTACCTCAAATCTCGCTAAGGTGAAGTTTCCACTATCGAATAATTCACTCGAAAACACTGAGCAATTACCACTGCACAACATCTAAACAATTGCTCAAACCTTGACATGTGATTAGGTTGTAAACGAATTCACGTTTATTCATGAACATATTTTCTTTCGCATACAAGAACGTTTGGAATTACTTTTTTGTGTTCCACGGAAAAACAATCAAAAACCGTAGCCCTGCAGAAACCTCTTGACACGTTTTGTAAGTTATATAGTGTCTCTATGTATTATAGTGTCTCTAGCAAACGAGATTCAGAAACAGCAGGAAAAAACTCAAGCAAGATGACATCCAGATTAAGTTCAGCAGTTACAGCTCTGAAACCATCCCGAATAGCTTGAAATTTAAGAACATGGCATAATTCTCACGAGTGTAATTTTCCTATTTGCTAGGATTTTCTCATAAAAATGACCTGCGCTGTATATTATTTGGGTATTCAATAGAGATAATACAAACACTCGGATAAGAATACGAGCTAACACTACAACTTCAGGGTAATGACACCGATTCAACGACGACAACAAAGAACAAGGGAGTAGAAGTAAAGATGAGGAACAACAACATTATCGTTAATAATTATTAAAATACAGTAACCTAATGGAAGTAGCATGAAAAAGCTAAAGTTTTGAGTATTGTCGATCATCACAGTCCTCATTATTTTGAAATTTAAAGCCTACGGTCGCAGGAACGTGAGACTGGAACCTGACACAAGACTGCTGCCAACCATCAGCAGGTAGCAGTTTTGCATAACTAATTATTTGTGCCATTGACAATCGACATCTAACCTCTTGCTAAATGCCTACATTACTAAACTGTTCCGTAAACTACTAAGCGAAGAAAGCGTTCTGTGCTTGTCTGGTTAAGAGACCAAAATACATTCAATACAAAAACAGATTTTCCCAACAGGAACATGACACAACGCGGGGCTTCAGACGCCCACACAGCTTGTCTTAACAAACACGAGCTCATCTAAACTCACTCCAAACAATGACAATTCTATTTTGTCTGAAACATTTTTTTGGTGTCATCAGTAGTCGTAAAACACAGTAGACCTTGTCGTTCTATGTAATTCCTTATCAAAAAATTGTCGACTTCAGTATTCAATTAATTTTTCTCAGGCGATAGCTTCAAAAGAATAAATTATTCTTCAAATTTTGTAAAATATTGCAAACAATTTTAAACTTATGAAGTACTACTACAGTGTAGTATATTAAAGCCAGGACTCGAACGTGATCTCAAATTCCGTCCAAGAACGTGCGATTGCACAACACACTTTGATCCAACATGATCGATTTAAGTATTTTTCACACGTAATTTAATACCTCTTTTAACTTAGAAAAATATTTATTTTACTGAAGAACTGAGGTGGACCAGATTCACTATAACAGTCATGAAAATCATTTCTCACTAAAACGAAGATGGTATTAACTTTTCAATTAAATTAAGACTAACAGAAAGTGAGATTACAGTAAATTCTCAATCATAAGAAAAGAGATGCTGTCGGAAACGGGAGTGGTCGTTATCAAGTCCCTAGAATGTGAACCAATTAGCGCCTAATTTTTTCATATAAATTTTACTACAAATAGATCTTGAGGCAAACTGGTAACAGTACATCAGCGATGGTAGCGAAAACAATCCAAGTCTCTAACATGTTTAGAATATACGAAGTAACGTCTGAACAAAATTCGTTGAATATATTATGAATTAAATTTCATTTAAAAACATACTATACTTAGTACAATGGGAGCTAATTGGTTTACCAAGAATTATGTAAGAAAAAAGTAGAAAATCTACCGATGATATTAGTCCCACCAGAGATTTTTGAAACGAATATGGTGTATCTCTAAGTCTCAATACGCATAGCACAAATAAAAACTGCCCTCAAACGCTAAGCTCAAATTTTTCCTCATCAGTTGAAGAAACCTAAATTCGATTACATTTTCTTTATACACGTAGTTCCTGAAGAGTGCTTTTCTAAGACAAAAACAATGCTGAGACACGTTCCGGATAGTGGAAGAATAGTTTAATGCAGCTTGCCTTACAGAACGCTACTTCTCAACTTCTTGTAACAGTGTAACTAGTGAAGCCAGAAAGCGAACTAAGTGACTCTCAAGTGACTCAGGAGAGCTTATTGGAGAACATGATAAGGTGCTGCAGTGAAACTACTCCTTTTGAGGCAGGTGATGTGCCACACACGAGGAGGGTTTGCAGGCGCTCGAGGTCCTCCTACAGGTACACAGAGACGTCCTCCTACAGGTACACGAGGAGTTCCTCCTACAGGTACACAAAGACGTCCTCCTACAGGTACACGGGGAGATCCTTCTACAGGTACACGGGAACGTACTGCTGACGGCGTGCTGGGCGGGCGCAGGGCATCAGGCGCCTCATCGAGTGCATGCAAGGCTCGTTGGCCGCTTCCGCTGCAATCAAGACAATAATTTTTAAGTAAGAATTATCAGGATTGTATTTCAAGTTACGATTAGAGACTGGAGGTCGCGAGTCTTCTTCGTTGATAGGTGTTCTGCTAAAAGAATACTTATGAATGTACTCAGAGTTAACTCAACTTCAGAATGACCACTGTATTACAACAGTAATTATCCGTTCACTACAAGTACTCTTATTGACATGAACTGCCTTATGAGGTTCACTCGTAAATAATCGGAAAAAACTCTGTTCTTGAACTAACTCTGAGCCCCAAAATTCAATGATACCTAGTGTCAGTAGAGCATAACAGAAATATGCATAGCTGATATTCATCAGCTACGTATCATGAGCTAATTTACAAAAAAACCACAGCTTAATATAGTTCAGTAAGAAGTTAACACAATTATTTCGTAGTCTACGATGATAAGAAAAATTGAGAGTAAAATTCATAAATTTGGCACAAGTGAACAACCATTTTAGTATCAATATTAGTGGTTCACTACGAAAAACTTTGTGTAAGATTGAAAAACAATATATTTTGTTATTTTTTATGAAATTCAGCAGATTTTTAATGTCGAAAGAAAGTTAATTGAAGTGCGTACTAGTGAGTAAATTCGGAAACAACGCTTATTGATAATAATAATAATACAGGTTTCTCAATATCCTGTAATCGTGAACAATCAATCTACTCGCACCGAATGCAAGACTTTTTGGAAGTCAGGAGAGCCGAAGACTTGGCCGTGTCCAGCGCTCGCAGACGTGACACCCTCCCTCTCCTTCACCTCGTGTCGAGTTAACAACAAAGAATAAATGTGGAGGCACTTGCATGGCTCACAAGTTTCTTGGAAAAATAGGAAAATGAGCATTACTGAAAATTGTTGGGTTTGATCACCAAAATATTGCACTGATCGAGCTTCAATCGAGCACAGTTCCTAGAAGTACTTTGCCTGCAATGATGTAACAAAATTTGCATTTTCAGCAGTAAGAAATTACCCTAAGATAACCACGCCAGTACATGATACATTAATGTACTAAATCAGGACGCGGAACGAGATACTTCCTCTGAAAGGTAAAGATTAAATTGGAAGCCATACCTTAGCATTACCTGCTGAAGTCAGTTGAGGCCTCGATCTTGACCATGTGAACAGTAAGGCGGTGAGGTGCGTCCAAATACTGTGCGCTCGCCTCACCCACCAAGCACATGACATAAAGCTACAACGGCAGGCCCTCGTCAGCCCTTACTCGAGAGACATTTAGTTGGCACCGACTATAGCTAACCTAAGCATTGTTAGCATTCGTAGAAACTGAATGGAAAATGAAGTAAAATTAAGTGGAAGTGATTAACAAAACGATAAAAATTAATGACAAAGGAAATTAATTTTATTTCCACTCAAGTATACAGTACATGCACTGTACATTGGTTTTTCAATTCTTAATGCTACCATCTTAAGTCTAGTGATAATACTCCCAGCCAGCAACTGTTCCTGTCCTTCTGTGTTATGATTTGAAGTATAAACTACCAGGGACACGTAGAGATGAGCTGGAAGTTTGAAGAAATAGTCAAATTGTCAGTCAGTCAGTCTTCCTGGCCTTCGCTGTTACAAGCAGGAGAAATTCGTATGCCACGCGGGGACTCGAACCAGGGACCTGGGTCTCACAAGCACAGGTCGCTAACCACTCCACTCCTGTGGAAGCGAGTAAAGAGGAGAGCCCGAAAATGTGCTGATTATTGAATAGAAAAACAATGCAAATGAGTCGTGTGCAAGAAAATGCAGAATAGCAAAAAATTAGTGTTCAGCAACGTGTGGTGCGTGCAGTTAGATGTGCAGAAGACTTAGTGACAGCTCGCTAACCATCAGCGCATGGGCTCGGTTTCCTGAAACCGTAGACTAGAAGGATGATGTATCACAGTAGCTCGAGAACATCTTTCCATGCCAAGTGCTGTTACAATCCGCGATCAAGAAAGTACAAGGAGAAGAAAGAACGTAGACAAAAGCATTTATTGTGCAACAATGTCATTAGCAACAGGTATGATCCGAAGAATGAAAGAGAAACTTATGATTATAACAAACACCAGATTGCTAAAAGCACAAAAACGATCCAATCATTATTACACTACTAAAGTATACAACCAATGGGAGTACTAATGCACGAAGATCAAGTCCGTGAAAGAAATTCTGCTCAGAACTTGACGTTTATAACGTTAGTGGACTGAAGTTATCTTTCTAAATGCTCAATGTAACTAGCAAATTAAATCTTGAGCAAACAAAATTTTCACACGTAATACTCTATAAGTGAGATGAATCTTCTAAAATCTCAAAAGATGAGTGAACACTTTCTGGAGCAGAAGTCAAGCCTGAAGGGAGGACCTGATAGAGTCCTGATTGAATGCGAGAAACACCACTAAAAAGACCTGAGATCGAAGAAATTACCAATTACCTGTGGATGTACATTATGACTCCATCAAGAGAGAACATTTACCTGAAGCTTAAGAGACGAGCAACGTCTTAAATCGCAATGAATCGAATTTCTCAACGTTAAGTTTGAGTCATAACCCCAAGAAAATATAATTAACCAACACAATTGAACAAACATTGGCTGATGACTGAAGAACGTCATCCAGGTACTACTGCCTTGAGAAGTAAACAAAGGAGCAGAAACTCGACGAACCTAAATTCTGCAAACTTGCGACTATTACCCGACCACATATCGCGCTCGTATGTAGCACAGACTGTGCGGACAGCAGTGAAGGATATGTCAGAGATTATTGCTTATTAAAGACCGCGTTGCAAACCCCTCCCGTGCGTAGTTGGAGCGAAATATCATCGGCGTGCTTGAACATTTCACGAGTAAAAAACTTGAGGAAGGCTTGCACTAAGCTTGAATCGCGCGAGCATTTACATGGGGAAAGAAGTTACGAGACTAGTCTCGAACATCTTAAATTGTGTATGAAGAGATACGAACAAGGTATTAAAATCGACTCTTTGAAAGTAGTTCAATATTTATAGAATAAATTTCTGAAAGGTAAAAAACAATTTTTCGAAGAAATACTAATTTCTTATTTTGATACATTTCGATAAATTCTTTTCTGTTCCTATCAGGGCGTAATGTTGGTATTTGCCACCAACAAACACAGAAAAAGGTGCGTAAGAATTCCTGGGAACAACTAACCGGCTTAATTTAAGGTTGCAAAATCTTTCCAAAAACGTATTATTTTTAGTATATGTAATCAACAATTCGGTCTTTGTTTACAAATGGATAATTGAAAATGATAACGTTCATGCAGATCAGATTATCAGCCAGAAAATTCGTACTGAATACGGTTCACGTATTGAACTGGATGTGAGGTTTAGATATTTTACGACGGATCTGACGAGAAGTGAAAAAAAGCAGGTAACGACAACAACCGCTGATGATTCTAGAGTAGAGAAGCACAATGAGCTTGAGAGTACAGTCTAGGAGCAGGAGGGTCAAACTTTTCCTAAGTAAAACAGAATATTTAGAATATAGCTAGCTAGAGTTAGGTGGCACGTCTACGATAGCAGCAGCCACTAATCTGAACGTATGGTTTAGTAAAGCAACGAGCGAAAAGCTCCGGCAGTGACCGATACTAAAGTTTACTCGGTTTGTTCAAGGACTCGACTAAAGAACAGCTCTACTAAAACACTAGCTTAAGCAACCACAACTGAAAGAAGCACCATGTCGTTCATCAACGCAAGTCACCGTAGTTCAGTACATTGCACGGAGCACGAAGTAGTGCAATGCGGTCGGTTCTGCTACCAGCGTGAGGATGTCTTTACGTTACTTGAGAAAACATCAATTTCTTGGTCATCAGAACCCATTTATGAACAAGTTCAGTGTAAAATTAATGTATTCATAAAGTATTAACCTCACTGTTCAACAATGAAAATGTTTTGGGATCGAAATTAGCGTTTTCTGATGTATTTCCACCAGTTGATTACAGAAATCACCATTAAAAATGATCGATTAGCTCTTGCTTTTGTGATGCAGTGACGTAATTTTTCGCAGTTTACATTTTCAGTATGGGGGAAATTTTTTTGGGGGGGGGGGAATTGTTACACCTCTCAACTAACATAACAGAACGTTCCTTAGATATATGTAGGTTATAAACATAACTGTTGCTGTGACTGTGAATTTTATATTGTTCGTGCTTTTTTCAGAATTTCTGG
Organism: Trinorchestia longiramus; assembly: GCA_006783055.1. Classification (NCBI taxonomy): domain Eukaryota; kingdom Metazoa; phylum Arthropoda; class Malacostraca; order Amphipoda; family Talitridae; genus Trinorchestia; species Trinorchestia longiramus. The sequence continues at coordinate 105,835 of VCRD01000547.1, forward strand.
TTAAGAGTGTTTTTGAAATGTAGAATTTGTTACAAAAAATTCCACGAAAATGGGCAAATTTAGTGAATAATTTGTTACATGATGATGATGAAATGGTAAAGTACCATTTTCGTCACAGAAATTCAATCTGACGCTTCTTATGAATACTACCTATCAGTATTATTTTGGTATGAAGGTAGGGAACCAGGATAAGTTATGGGTTTCATAATGTATATTGAAACTCTTGCTCAGTTATACAACGAGAATGACCGAAAAGTGAAAACTATCTATGGCTTTTTCTGTGCCTATGGATTGGCAGGAGCCAACAAACCAGGAAGATGATAGCTACTTCTACTTGACTCCACCTATACAGGCAGGATTGTCAATGAAAAAAAGAACAGTTCAATACCCGTATCTGCCAGCTGCTATCCGACATATTCCCCATCCAGATAGTTAACCAATTCTTACTTGAACTCAAAATCATGAGCTTGAATTAGAAAATGAAGACAGTGGGGAAGAAGAACCCAAAAAGCCTTCCACAACCCATGACCCAGATTTTGAAGAAAAAGATGATACTCTGCACCTACTGAGTCAAGCAGAATTGAGTGATCTCATTCAAGATCTTGACTTGTCGAAGGCAGAACTTCTAGAGTCAACACTACAGCAATGAAATCTAGTCCAACTTAAGAGACAAATTTCTTCGATTGAGTGGTGTAAAAATTAATGAAGGAATTTTTTGGGCCACAAATTCGAAAACTTGTAAAGGATTCCGCGCTTGACCATCATTTGGAGGGGAAGGAGAAGGAAGCTTGGGACGTCTTAAAGAGAGTTATACATGGATTCTCAGGCAGCAAAAGAGATAATAACTACTCAGTTAGTGACAGTACTTTTAGAAAAATACAATCAGCTCGGATGCAACATATCCCTTAAAATCCATTTTCTCCTCTCCCACCGAGACACTTCCCATTCTAGTTGTGGAGCTATCGGTGGAGAACACGGGGAAAGATTCCATCAAGATACTTCTGTAATGGATCAAAGATATCAGGGTTGTTGGAATGAAACTATGTTTACGTATTACTGCTGGTCTGTGTAGTGCTGCTACGGAATTCACTTACAAAAAGCAAACTAAAAGAAAACGATCTCATGAAGCCACCACATGGTTCACTTCACACCTAACTACATGGCTAACCAGGTCTCTAAAACTCTTTTAACGTAACTGCTATGATAGAAATTTAAAATGCACTTCCAATGGTGTTGGCACATGTAATTAAAATGTTCCGTTTTCTCCTAATATTCTAAAATAAAATTCCTTCACTTGTTGTATATCACACACACTAGAACTGACAAAGACTTTTAGTTGTCATATTTGTTTTTCTCACACAAAAATTAGCAGGATCTAACTAATGAAGTTCAGGAAACACTTCAAATATTATTTTTTGCTGGCCTGTGCTATCAGTGTGAAGTATAAAGTGAGAGCACCATTTACTTGAACACATGAGGCGTTGCGTGCCAAGGGAGCGAAGATGCCATAAACAAGTTTTGAATCATCGCGATCCCAATTTTGCAAAATGAAAATTCTCATAACATAATTAACACATTTCCTGCGAAGCGACCAACCGGTGGGCCACTCAGGTTAGAGTCTGTAATTTTTTCAAAACTTTCTATAGACTATGTGTACAGAGTAAAGATTTGCACCGGCTAGGCAATCGCAGGAAACGTGTTAATTATGATCCTATCAATGTGTCCGTGGTCTCATTTTGTAGGTTAATTACTAAATCAAGCTCGGCCTTGTGATTTTGGTACAATAGAAAACGGATTTTTTAGCTGGTGGTGTCATCGCCCTTGTGGCACGGAACGCCTCATATATACACACACCTATGTGTTATATATAATTGTATATCACTAAAGTATATGTATATACACATGTACGTATAGCGTGAATGTTTTCCCGTTTAAGTGATGGTTTAACCAGAGCTGACGTTTTCCACAAATTTAGACCTAGAAATTCAGGGCCACCAGGAAGGCGTAGCGGACAGCAACAGGACGCCAAGAGCTTCTTGCTCCTCTCCAGCTGTACCAAGCTTCGCTTCGATTGTAACGCAGTACTTTACTCCATTTTTATAGAGTAACATAACTGTTTCTTATGAGTGCAGTACTGAATTTAGCACGCCCCCTTAAACATCACAATTTATTAGAGCATCCCTGTACACCCATAAAACTAGCATATTTTGGTGACATGTTCCATTTGCCTATACACTTCACGATTTTTCATGATTGTGTTGTCATGCAGCAGGAGGAATCCAATGATACAAGAAAATACTTCCTACTATTGGGATGATCAAGTCCAATTCATGAGTTAATTTCCAAACAAATTTATACGCAGCTCAAACTAACTACACTTGTTAGTATTCAGCAAGTTATTGCCAACCTAATTAACTAAAAAATATGGTAACAATATATGTACTCATAAAAACGAAAATAAAGAGATAATTCTTTTCAGTAGTAAATTATTTATCTGAATCGACATGGAATAAATTTTGAACACATTGAGAAAGAAGGCATCAACCTCAAACGATTCGAATCGAGCCTGAAGAACACAGAATATTTTACCCTCATACCAACAATTTCATTAAAACAGTTTTTATTCAAGTAACCACGCTCATGGACATTTGGAGTTAACTTCGGTACCGCAGCCTGTTACAGACATGCACGGCATTACGTCGGTCGGAGACTAAAAAAGATGCAGAAACTACATCACACAAAAGCCACAGCCACGATAGACGACGGGCGTGAGATGAGACAGTCTCACTACGTTTATGTGTCCAGTATACATACACAAGATCCCGGTAACAACCCGTGCGGAACGACCTGACAGCGTATACAATGCTTTCAAAGACTAGTGAAATGGGGGAAAAGAAATTCTCCAAAGGGAAAAAGTTTACAAACGTAAAAATATCTTTTAAAGAAAGTGACGGTTTGAGAATGATGCAGAATTCCACTAAGACCGAATATAATACGCAGTGATCCACAACGACCTCATCACCCGCCCATAACTTGAGAGCAAAGCACAACCACTCGCCAACACACATCGCGACGCCTGTACAAGTATTGAACTTGAGCAAAAAATTTCTGAGATCTAAATACCAAGAGCCAGCAGATCCAAACTTTCAAAACAGGATACACACAATAAAAAGTAGTGTACCGTCGTCATCGGCGAGGTTTGAAGTTGTTATTCGTTAATATGACATATTTCGAGATCAATGTATGCCGTACGATAGGGGATATCTTAGAGAAAAACAGCATATTCCAAACCACTTTCTATTCCACAGTTCTTCATTCATGGCAATGAATGAATGCAAAGACTAGGAGGAAATTAATTGGGAAAAGCGTTGATTTTACATTTTAACTTTCTCGTATGCGTAGATAGTTAGGCCACTAGTGGGGATAATCACAACGAATCGTCGAAGACACCTGAACCACCTGCGCACTGCCTTTCACAACCCTTAAATCTGATGGCTTATTTATTTCATGCATCAACGTTATTGTAAATAAACTTTTTTTGCAGTCGGCCGGACGGCTGGCACATGACGGTGGCTTCAGACAGTAAATAGCCCACAAAGGCAATCATGTGAAGTGTGCCACTTGCTGGAATTAAAGACGCGATGCCGCGATTTTCTTCATACACTCGGCTACAGAATGGCTAATAGCTTAGTGGCAGTGCCATTTCAAAACAATGGTCCGACGACAAATAGACTACTTAAAACTTGTACACTAAAAATCTACCAAACTCGGGGCAGGACTCAAAAGTAGCACTCAGTATTCATGCTATGGAAAAAATTTTAGCAAAGGGAATTTCTGGAACTTCCTCCCATTCAAAACGACCGACTATTGTAACCATAAAAATTATTAACACGGCGCACTGACAGTTAATGATGCGTTGTATTGTAAAAGCTATGGTCTTTAGAGTTCAATTGTGACCGCAGCTGAATCAAGTAAGAAACTGGGCAAATACAACAATGAAGTGGAGTAAAGCAGGTCAAAGCGAGTCCAAAAGAAGGACAGCACGAGCCCTAATGTGGCCCTTTTACTTAAAGCTGGATGTGTACACGCGGGTGTCGCCTGCAACAGGCTCAAACGCCAGTAAGCTACAACTTCTAAGCTAACAATCGCTGCGAGCCATAGCCTAACAACTGGCGAGTATCGTAGCTACTGTCATTATTTCATAAGCAAACACAGCGAAGCTTGAGCACACCATCGACGATGGCAGTTACGTTATCTTTCTACATTCTTCTGCAAACTGAATTTGAGGAACAAATTTAAAACGAACAGAGCTCATTAAGTCTCACATCACGACTATCTAATTTTCTGAATAATCAGATTTTAAAGATAAAGCGGAACACTCCAATTACACATTAAATTGACATCCAACAACAAAGATATCAACTGAACACGACTAAATACAAATACCATTAACGAACACAACTCTACACACCAAATTTCCGAATATCAACAGAGGATATTGGACAAGCTACAACCGCAACCTCAATGCTTTCTTCCGCCTGGAGCTACCAACAAAATCATTTACTTTTACCTACGAGTATTCAAATGCAAAATTTAGCTAATTTTCACAAAAGTAAGATTGTCTTTTTCATCAATCTTTGCTAGTTGCTACCATTCACGTGACGAATAGAAGCAATTTAACCGTGTGTTGATGCTCAATATGCTAATATTATCCATTTTCGAACTGTCATTGAGTTCGAAATAGCATTACTACGAACACCTGAAGTGTACAGCATTGAACGTGACCTAGCGAGAATTATACCCGCGTTCTCCACCACGAGATGCTTGGAATGCATTATATTGCTATTTTATTTCTGGCTTGAGAAATGCATTATAAAAGAAACTTAAAATCGTTCGAGTGTCATCACGTGCAGAGGTCAACGCGTTTCTTTTGCAATCTGTGTGCTGTTCTCTCTCGAAGGTACCAACCCGCATCTTAGCCAGAAGCTTAGTTGATCCTATGAAACAAGTCTTCGAAATGGTGACTAACATAACGATACACGGAACACAGAATGGAATCAACCAATATAATTGGGAAGAAGCGCACCCTCACGAGGATGGTGAAGTCAAAACCTCATCTCATACTCGGACTCGTTGGATACAACGCTCTCGGAGGACTGACCATCAGTCGTGGGGAAGGAGTCAGGAGTGGCCATCCTCAAGTAATTGGCAGACTCGCCCTGTATGATCATGTTTATTTCTTCTTCGTGGGTGAGCGCGCGTGGTAAGCACCGCAACTCCATGTCGATGTCGTCGTAGTTGATGGAGCCACGCTTGGACCCCATTTGCAGGTCGATGCTGCGGCGAGGCTCAGACATGTATGGGCTGGGAGATCGTTCACGGGAGCGGCCTCTGGATATGGGTAGCGAGGCCACTTTGCGAGGGGGAGACAACGAACGGTCCATACGAGGCGTGCACGGCCTCTCTAAGGATCGAGAGGTGAAAAGCCGATCTCCATTGCGGCTACGCGGCCCGATCGGTTTCTCGTAGTGACGAGAAGGAAAGTGTGTCAAGCAGATCTCAGTGTGGCTAGGAGAGATCTGTCGAGTACGAGATAGCAGCTCGTATATGTTTGTAGAACCTGTGCTTAAACTGCGCGTGTAATTATCGCGCAAGCGAACTGCCAGATCATCCGAGGCATTTTGATTTAGATCGTACGCCCTTTCAGGCTTGAGAGAAACACTCGACTTCGACCGATTGTGATTAGCAAAAATTTTCTTTGCGGTAGCCCCAGGAATAGGAGACGACCCTTTTTTAGGAGAGATTGAGTGCGACTTAAAAAGCAGAGGCGTGGGTTCACTAGATGACTGCAAGAGCGTGGTTCTAGCAGTGCCTTTTTTACTTTTGCCAGTAATGGAGGTGGACATATAATCTATGCTAGAAGACTTAGCAGCAATTGCCGAAAGCTCTTTTTTAGTCGACTCGAGAAGTCTGTCAACTCCAATGTGCGTAGGAGTGAGTGCAGAGGAAGAAAGTGTGATAGCATTGACGGGTGCAGTGCTCTGGTGGTCACGCCACAGTGCGTTCGCTTGGCCCCGTTGCTGCTGAGGGGTCAGCACGCCCCCACCACCAGTGGAGGGGGCAATGATACCTACCTCGCTAGAGCGTGGCTTGACAGGACGTGCCTGTCCAGGGTACAATCGTATGGTAGGGGCAGAATGGGGAGGCACTGGGGACAAGTCAGCAGCAGGGGACAGACCAGGAGGTGTGTCCTGCTCCATGTCACTAGGGGTGCTGTTCTGGCGAGCGTGTTGTTGGCGGGTTAGTGTGGCTGAGAGATGTTGTTGGTCCTGCTGTTGTAGTTGTTGTTGTTTCAGTTTGTGATGTGCGCTGTGTTTGAGCGGCTGCTGCGATATTGTAAAATTGGGAGGCGGCAGCAGCACGTCTGTGTCAGGATTGGGAGAGGGTGTTAACATAGACGGGGTCACTGTATACTTACTGCTGGAGTCCCGGCAGCAAAAGGGAGGGAGAAAACAGGCGTCAGTCGTCCACAATAAAATATCACATAAACATTTCACAGCAGAAATTACTTACCAAATGTGGAAACAGTTGGAAACGTATACATATTACTCAGTTTGATGTCCGAAGCCAATTTTTAACGAACTTAGGAAGCAACAGGTAGAAACATCTGATATACTTTACGTATAACATTGACCATACCTTTTTACCAAGGTAAGGAATATATCTCAGTAATACTTCTCGTATAACCAGCATGAATAAACAGCTACTATGGACAGTTTCAGCTCTGAGGTACACGATCCCTGATCTGATCTCAATAATATAAGCCTGACAACAAAATGATCAAGACAAAGTAGAAAATACATTGAAGGATGATTGTGAAGTTCAAAAGTCATGCACCTGTAACAAATCCATGACTCTGACACTACACTTGAGAAGCCAAACAATGAATTAAACAAATGCATGGAAACACAAAGCAGCATTCCTGATGGCCGCACCCATGCAACAGCTCTAAGCAGCGGAATTGTGGTGCATGTCAAATTATATAGAAGGTGCGGACCCAGATCCCACAACTTGAATAGTCAGGTACCTAGCGTGCTAGCATTAATTACACTCAAGACAGTTGGAAGTAGTACACCATAACTCTCATAAAAATACTCTGAATATTACAAAAAATATCCAAATAAAAAGGATGAATAAAGATCAAATTCTCTCGTCAAATTTATGAATAGCAAAAAATAGAAGGTAAACATCCAAACATGAGCAACACAGAACATTTCACTTATGTGTTATGTACAGAGTATTATTCCAGTGATGCTAAAAGTAACAACTTTCATTACCCTAAGCTTCAAAACTCTCAGTAGCATTGTAGTGAATAGTTCAATTTTTCTTACAGAAGAAGAGAGCAATGCCACTGACAACCACGTTGGTCTATTGGTACTGTAGCGGTTCTATTGGTACTCGCACATTAAGCAGCACAACTGTAACATCATAAAAGCCACACGATGGTGAGCCCCTGGCAGACTTCGTGATCTGCACAGCCTGGCGCTATAGCTCAGAACTTCACACCTAAACCCTGACCATGCTGCACTGATATCAAGAAAATCAATAATTTTGAAAGTATTCATACATAATGTATAATTTATATACGTATAACAAATAAAATTTATATCCCAACAAATATCATACTTCACATTAAATTAACAGAAGAAATACTTTTGCCTTGACACCTTATCAAAACATGGTCTTTTAAGTGTTCTGCAGAACACACACAAGTAGAAACACCTACGAGACAAGCTCAGGAATCCTACCTATATTCTAATGAGTTTATTCTATCTACACTATGGGGTAATTCTCTCCAGAGCCATCAGCTTGAAGTCTGCCAAAGTGTGATCTTAGTCAAGCATCACCTGGCTCATATGAACGCTCTCTATTCTACATACAATGTCCTACGATTAGCTGTACAACCAGTAGTTCTGACAATGAAGCGTTAGCAATGACTCAAAAATAGCATTCCTGTACATCAATATACATGGTTTGACTGATACAGAATAAATCTGGCAGATTATTAACAATGACTAGAAACCAATTATAAAAGTTACTCAGACACTAAATCATACATCTGGGTACAAACAAAATCATTCGACTATGTTCTCATATCATAATAAAATAAACAAAATCAACTGCATTAGGTTGTTCCTAAAACAAAAGATCACCATTTCCGCCACTGCCGATAACTACACACGAACTACCTTGAACGCAACTTTCGGCACAACTGAAGTAGCATTAGCCCAATTAATACAGCGGTTCTTTGTGAAGCATAAACCACCCAGTGATCTGGTCCCATTCGGTGCACGAAACCCTACGGTCTCCTATAAGCTAACTTGTGCTGATGATGAAAACCTTTCAATCATGATTTAACTTAAAAAATAGAGTGAGTGCGTATAACATTGGACAGGAGTGTTCCCAAGTGAGTCCCAATTAAAGTTTTACTATGTTGGTTTGCTCATCAGCTTGTACGTCCGCTGGTCTGTGTTACGGCAGGGCAAGAAATTTCATGTTCCAGCCTGCCTTTGCTGGCAGCACTACGCTGCATTGTGCATTCTAACGAGCACATCAATAATTAATACTACCACTCTGAAAATTTTAATTCCAAACCGATTTTAAAAACTCTTTAGGTCAAAAAATGGAGAGAAAAGAGTAGCGCATGAAAAATTATTAGTGTCAGCAGTCTAAGAAGTTTTCCACCGTAAGATCCATACCAGCAAGCATGAAACGATGATCTTTTATTTTGAAACCACTAGTAAGAAATATGTAGGAACTAATACAAGAGGCTTGACCTTCTCGTTAATCTATGCAAAAAGCACAATAAAGCCTTTTCCATTCAACAGAAATAAACTGCAGTTTCAGGCCTCGTACAACCGCCAGACAATGTGACAGATTCACTGGTGGAGGCTGGGAGATAACCTGGGGACCATTAATGCAGCGCAACGCATGCGACAACAATATCAAACTCCTAAACAAACTAATGGCATTATCCTTCGTTCGCTGTACAAGGTATGGGCCCCAAATTTCCGCTGCTAGCTACAATAAAGGGACAATCGCTGCACAAGGCATCGGGTCCCAAGCACCCGCTGCTAACTACTAAGAGTAATTTCTGGTGGAAAAGTTGCACATTCGAGCTCAGGGAGGCAGTGAGCAGCTCTCGCTAGTGGCAGTCCACTCAACTACAGTTAACGGAGGGCCTGCAAAGGAATGAACGAGAACTGGGCATCAAAAACTTAACAATGTAAGAGTGTCTAGTAACTGAGAAACTGAAACGTGCTGAGAAGTGATCATACAAAAAATAATTAATGCGAGATAATAAACAGCATGGAATAGTAAAACAAAATAGGACATTTAAAATAAAGTATACTAGATGGCACAGTGAACAATACTGAAAGAAATACGAAGAAAATAATAGTTCCGCTCATATAGCACAATTAAGGGACAATCGCAGAATACACCCAGTCTTAATGGTGTACTGACATCCAACTCGTAGCGACAATTCAGGGAGGGGATGGCAAACACGAAAGTGATTGTTTCACCAGACCAAAACATAACACAAGGCCAGAATAAAAAAATAAAAAAAAACTTTCCCACCAATCAAGTAAGGACTTACGACTAATTTTCGTGACTGTTACTGATGAAAATGCGGTTTTTATAGACAAGAGGCGGAGGAAACATGGAGTAGGCTTGACAAGACGGCTACAAGCGTGAATGCCCACGCTAATTAAGCATACCTTCATATAACAAATACAAGGAAGTGTTGTAAGTAAAGTTGTAAAGAGCATTGCAGGGATAAGCGTGATACGGACGTGTGAAAGGTTATCATCCGCGGAGTTCAGTGCATGTGAAACTGGCAAGAAAGGAAGCGAGTACCATGAAGATGAAGGACATCCTCAAGCTAGAAATACATACTTTTTTACGCAATAAATTCAAAACGCCGTCAACTGATGACTTGGGCTGAATGCCAATTTTCCAAACAAGTGCCACCAGAAAATTTGTTGATGTCTTGGGAATTATGGCCAGTTGACTACTAGAAGTTCATTTATAAGTACACATATTTACTTAGGTACGTTTAACCAACGGGATATCAATCCCGCTCTCTATTTCTGAAGAGATCTTTCAATGAAAATACCATGTCAGACATTAGATTGAAATGAGCTTAAAATATCTTTGCAACATCCCCATAGCAGCATGGGGCGGCGGAAATATGAAATTTCTCACCCTTCACACAATCGCTAAGCACTCGTCCCCTACCTGCAGCAAGCTACACTGAATCTGTCACGCAACGCCGGAAAGCAAGCCACGTCTCACGTCCTAATCATGTCTGATGCATTGTACTCTAAGGAGAATCTTTACTCTGTTTAGTATCCAGACCACCGTTCTCTCAATCGTAACCACAATCTGTATGCCTTTAGAGCGGCCACTTGTTACTATCTCACTGTAACATGTATTGACCAGTTCCTTGTAATCTCAACCACAGCTCCAAGTTACCACACAGCAGACACCCCAACGCGCTTCTTCCTCTAAAACTTGCATCCATACAAATTTGAAGTTTAGACCTCCTATTCTATTAAAACAATACTTAAGTTGATGAGCTCGTGCAGAACAATTGTTATTAAAGCTTGCTTATGTTTTGTGAATGTAAACGGCCGTTTAAAAACCATGAGGCCAGCAAACAGCTAGGCTGCCACCAACAGTACATGTAAGAATATGGCAGCGCAACATCAAAGTTTAGCGACCTGCCAGTAGTCAACTAGTGATTAAGAAGGAACTAGTTCCATTGAGTTTGTTTAAGGTGATAAGTCAGTGAAATGAACCAGTCAACAGCCACCAGCAAAATACATCTAGCAATTGAACCTTCACGCTTGGGTGCTCTACACTCCACTAATCTTTACTGTATTAATCTCCACTCTACTCCACTAATCTACAGTCCACTAATTTTCACTCCAATAATCTACACTCCACTAGCACTAATCTTCTACAAGAACAACAAATTCATAATAGAAAAACAATCAAATTATAATAGAAAATGGCATTCTAAACGACGAACACGGCGCATGAGAAAGAACATTAGGCACATTAAAGAACGTTATGTATTCTAACAAAAGAACATTATGCTCTAGGAAAAACATTGTGCATTTTGAGGAGGAAGAATACTATTAGCACAAGAACAAGAAAAAATAACATCATGCATTCTATCAAGAGAACAGTATGTAGGAGCACGAATACTATCGGTACATTAAGAGCACTATCAGCCAATTAAAGAGCAGTATCAGCCAATTAAAGAGCACTATCGGTCAATTAAAAAATAAGTAGATGGAAGTAATAGAACTGGACGGACACGTTATGCAGAGATAGGACAGGGCTGAGATGGGGAGAGCGGACTCACTTGTTGTGGGTGTCGTAGAGCACGTGCTTGTAGATGAAGTCAATCACAGGGTCCTGCAACAGGTACTTGACGCTCTCACCACGCTTCAGGGCGCGCCGCACCCTCGTCGAGCTCACCTCGTTCGTGATCCACTCCGTCACGATGTGGATGTTGCGCTGCACACCCAATAACTTCGTCAGAATTGAAACTGTGCAGTCAGTCATGCAGAGCAACATGAAAAGCGACGTGCAGAGCGGCGTCCACAGCAACACGTGGAGCAACACACAAAGCAACATGCAGGGCAACACGCAGGGTAATACGCAGAGCAACATGCTGCACAAGCCTCAGTGTCACGACCATGCAAACGACAGACAATGCTCGCATTTTAGCTCTGCTTCATTGCGTCGCAAACAGAACAGGATAGCAAGCTACAACAGAAACTTTTCATCGATAATGAAACAAAACAGACAGACGTAACATTGAAAATTTTATTAATATATAAATCGATTCCCTATAAAAAAGATGCTTGGAGTTTGTTAGTAAACTTTAGCTGGTCTGAGAAGCAAAACTTGAAAATCGAAAGAAAAGCACTCATCCTTTTCAACAGTTTTCTCAAGACTGCAAAGCTGTAAACATCCGTGAGATTGACCTGAGCCAAACAGACAAGCAGCTCCTATGAGTCCCACAACGCTTTACTGATCAGTAACACGAGTACGCATACAATACAGCACAGAGTGCTCGTACAATGCAAGACAGATCGTGCATACAGTGAAACAATAGTGTGCAGACACTGCGCAACACGGAGTGCACACACAACCAGGGCAGAATGCAGTGCTGTCGTGTTCTCCAGCCATAAGTAAAGAATATAATCTCCTAAGGTTGTACATGCCAGCAGCTCCATCTCAAGTAAGTTCCGCCTAATACAAAGAACTCGTCATTACTACTGAAGAAACAGCACCTCCACTCGTCTGGTGCATCTAAGTGTGGCCAGGGCACCTCCTCAGAGGCCAAATAATATCTTAGAGGCGCAACAGTTTCTCCTCTTATAGAGTCTCATGCAGTCATTATTGAACTGCCTCTAGAGCAGCGATGCCGGCCATGCTACACGACAGAACTTAAATATACAATGAAAACAATGAAAGCCAATGTAAGATCTCACCTGCAGTCGCGACAGTGTATCGGATTCATAAATAAATTTGTATGGGTTGCTGCCTTCACGAGTGATCACCACGAGGCCGAACTTGCCAATGATGGTTTCGATCTGAAAATTTATTTTAATAATTTCTATATTTCAATAATGAAGAAAATGCCAGACTGTCCTAATTTGGGTAAGAAGCTAATGTTCAAGTCGAAATTAAAGCTCAACTTTCAATAAGAAGCTAATACTAAAGCTCAAAAGGCACTTCTTTTAAATATATCACACATACATTGAAACTCGTATTCAAAAGTAAACCAAAGCTTGATGTATGGAGTTCAAAATTCAGCTTAATGCTATGATTTTAACCCTGATTTAACATTTAACTCAATTAATAAATTCAGGTCATCAACCACCTAAGACTTACAATTTATTAGGATCCATGGGCACACAATATCCCCAACAGAATGAGGAGTGTGCAGTCCCACATAGCACAACCACCTCCTCCACACAACACAAGACACGAACTGGTACCACAGGACGCATGCAAAGCATTGCATTCGCATCCACTACCTCCACGCAGGAGGAACACGCAAGGTGAGACAAGTTTGTGAGATCTGACCCAACACAATGAGCGCCCTCGACCTTGATGACGAAGTGCACCACTTCTGCCACAATTGGAAACAACGGTAAAATTGCGCAACTAATTTGTTAACGTATGCTGCACTTTTCGAGAGACTTGTTCATGAAGCCAAAAACTGCACTCACAACAGACCTCAAACAGTGAACCATGGCCAACACTGACAACATTGGTTTATCACTTTGCTAAACTGTACTTCACTGAAGATCTGAGTGTGATTTTTGAACTTAGAAATGCTAGGTACCAGTCAGGAAAACAATAGGTAATAGAGGTACCAGTCAAAAGAACAGTAGGTAATGGAGGTACCAGTCAGGAGAACAGTAGGTAATAGAGGTACCAGTCAGAAGAACAGTAGGTAATGGAGGTATCAGTCAGGAGGACAGTAGGTAATGGAGGTATCAGTCAGGAGGACAGTAGGTAATAAGGTACCAGGCAAGAGGACAGTAGGTAATAGAGGTGCCAGGCAGGAGAGCAGCAGGTAATAGAGGCGCCAGGCAGGACAGTAGGTGATACCAGGCAGGAAGGTAATGAAGGTACCAGTCAGGAGGCCAGTAGGTAATGAAGGTACCAGTTAAGAGAATAGTAGGTAATAGAAGTACCAGGCAGGAGAACAGTAGGTAATGGAGGTACCATACAGCACAGACTCACATCCTCCTCCTTCCAGACGCCAGGTTTGCCAAAGCTCTCAAGCAGGTCTGCCCCACAGAGCAGCTTGACGGTCACGGGTTCGTGCTGCATGTGACGGCCTCCACCACCTCCTGTCACAGGTACACTGGCCAAGGAGGTTGTCAGGTGGGACAACCACGGCACCGTGTTGTCCATACGCTGCCTCTTCACCGTCCCGTCCAGGTTACCGTTGACGGCACTGTCCATCAGGTCCTGCAGGGTAGCCTTCTAAGTCAATCACGATCACAGCGAGCCTAGCAGAAGTACCAACTTGATTTGCTTCACAACCCACAAGCAAATCAAGTTTCACAATTTCGTGACAGATCACAAGAAGGTAGCAGGCAGTTCATGGACTAGACATTTAATGGAGAAAATCAACAATTTATTCTCACTGCAATAATATCTAAAACAAGAAATTGAACACCACTACTAAATGTACTGTTATCTCTAAATACAAACGGTAATATACACTTTATTCAAAAATTAACGTGTTAACTGCGAAATATTAAAAGGACTGCGCAGTAGTCAGTTCCTCCCAAGATATGTGGCAGTTACATTTCCATCTAGCATGCAGCGAGAGCTAACACACGACTCCTGTGTTGCACTCTTCTTAAGTTCAACACATGACTGCAGTATGTGAACCTCAACAACACCAAATCCCTTACACCTGAACCTTATCTAAATGAACATGGGAATACTTCACATCACCATACAGAAACAATTCAGATCAGAAAGAAAAGCAAAAAATTAAACGTGATAGGGACATGGAGCTACTAACAGCGTCCATAATACGTGGATCTTCCCAAATTGAGAAGCTTATGAGGCCTTATTTCAGTACAAGAAGAGGGACATTCTGATGCACACTATCATTCTAGCTCTGTACAGGGAGGGCAAACGAACACAAATAGAAGAATTTCCAACAAGCATCTACATAAAACGCAATGGATTCTCAAAAAGAGTTATGAAAGAGCGGTAAATATAGTATGACAGTGGATCATCAAACGTTGTCATCCTCGGTACTGAGGCATAAGGAGAATTTGTAGCCTCAGGAAAGAAATGAAATTTTAAAAAGAGAATGGAATGAACTCGGCTACAACAAATTCTTACAGGACCATTGAGTTTGAACAAAAACTTGGAATAGTTGAAATTCAATTCAGCAAGCACCAGCACCAAAAACCACAACACATGCACAGACAACAAGAATGAAGGGTTCTCCTACCATCTTCTTGGGGTCATTTGAGAGACGCAAGTGGTATAGGTGAGACCGAATTAATCTCTGTAGAGAGGAACACAGTAAAACTGCATCAAAACTTTGCTTCACTCACATGAAAGAACTGATAGCAACTGAAAGTAAGCAATGCAGCTATTGAAGCCATGGGTGAAGGACGAGAAGGAAAACAATCATGATTATGGCAAAAATAAATATGCATTTTACACTCAAGAAAAATAAAGCACTCAAATTTTGATATTAGAATCAACTGAAAACTGAAACACTAACCCAAGGCATGATATCAAACATACTAGTAATTGCTATTATCATTATTGAGCAACCACACAAAACAATTCACATGAAAACTCCAGCACGAGTGGGATTCTGTATTTGCAAGTCGTAACAAACACATGGGCCAGTTCAAGTTGCTGAACTCGTTCTCTAGAATTGCACGCCAGAACACCACTCGTGCACAAATCTAGCACGCTAGTTATCCTTTCCTCCCCAAACAAAGAGATAAACTTCCATGCTTGTTCATGACAACTGTATGGCATTTTCCAGCATAACTTTCATTTGCTCATAGAACGTTACAAATGTCAAGCAGAAAAGATGGGATTTCCTGTAAGTTAGCCATTGGAGTGTGCAACATATCATGTACTTTCTTCTATTGCAGTCTATCAAACAAACGTTGCCAAATCAGTCAAAGCTTAAAAGTTTCATGTCATACAAAAACACAAGTCATGCTAAAAAGAAATATTACAGAAAAATTGATTTTGTAATAGCATGAAATTTAATTTCGTTTGAGCACATTTGCAAGAGAGTGGACTCGTGATGAACAAGACAAGCAAGGAGCAGCGCCGACCTGGTGGTGCTGCAGCACCTCACGGGTGGGCGTCCACTCCTCCTGCCGGGTCTCCCAGTCAGAAAGATGGATCCAGTTGGACGAAGTGAGGGCCAGGCGCACCATCTGGCACCTGTCATTGCTGCCTGCCAGGCCCTAAAGCATGTACATCAAGCATCACATGTACTGTATTTCATCTGGCAACAGAGCACTAAGAGTACAGTGCACACAAAGAAATTTGTCATTGGTTGTCAACATGACTCCTAATAATAGGCAGCAACACTAGCTTGCAACATGCACTGTGTTGCTCTGCCTACTCCTTTCAGTGACCTCATAATTTCCCTGGCCTGACCAAAGGGTATCACACACTCGAAGAATGGAGGAAAAACAACATTCACATTACATAATACAAGTATTTCAGTATTTCATAATACAAGTATTTACATGCATCAAAAATTTCATCATTTGATCTCAATGTGATGTCCATTATTTCCAATAAATTGTGAACAAAGATTTTTGAATAGGAAAAAGCCATCAAACAAGAGTATAAAGCAAGATAATTGTCATTTAACATATTAGATATTCAACACATTTCTCTTGATAGATAACACTGATTACCTATGAGAAGTTCAAAAACTATGGCAATTAATAACAGCATTTAGAATGCAATGAAAAAAAAATAATACTTCTAAATAAGTTTTCATATCATATAAGAGTGAACATGAAACTTGATCTCAACATAAGATACTATACATGACTAAGACATAAAAGATATTATACTATTGTCATTAACTTCCTCATACATGACAACATCTTTCTCTACTCTCACTAGAAAGACCACACATCTGTCAGCATTACTTCCTCATACATGACAACAGCTTTCTCTAATCTCACTCTCACTAGGAAGACCACACATCTGTCTGCATTACTTCCTCATACATGACAACATCTTTCTCTACTCTCACTCTCACTAGAAATACCACACATCTGTCTGCATTACTTCCTCATACATGACAACAGCTTTCTCTACTCTCACTCTTACTAGGAAGACCACACATCTGTCTGCATTACTTCCTCATACATGACAACATCTTTCTCTATTCTCACTCTCACTAGAAAGACCACACATCTGTCTGCATTACTTCCTCATACATGACAACAGCTTTCTCTACTCTCACTCTCACTAGGAAGACCACACATCTGTCTGCATTACTTCCTCATACATGACAACAGCTTTCTCTACTCTCACTCTCACTAGGAAGACCACACATCTGTCTGCATTACTTCCTCATACATGACAACAGCTTTCTCTACTCTCACTAGGAAGACCACACATCTGTCTGCATTACTTCCTCATACATGACAACATCTTTCTCTAATCTCACTCTCACTAGGAAGATCACACATCTGTCTGCATTTTTAACAGTTCCAACTCCAACATGCAATTCTACCAATTACAGATTGATTAACTGCCCAACCCAATCCAAAATCAATTTTTACTTGATGCTCATCCATTACTTGAATGCAAAGTCAGATTTTCCATGTAAATTTTCAATATATCAGAGCATAATTTTCTTCATTATATAAGTGTATGTCCCCATCTAAGTAAAAAGAGTTATTTAAAATAATAGAAGTTTCTTCAGATATTATTGCATAGCTAACTAAAACAAAAATATTCAACACATCTACTTCACCATGCAATGCTCACATAATCAACCAAAATCATACAAGAAATAACTTATACTAGCAGAAAATATTTGAAGCACTGAAAATAGATGTGCAGGTGCATAAGCCACCCACCTCCTTGCCATACTTGTCATGCACAGGAGAAATAAGTCCTGCTATCACATGGAAGTTGGTGGTGCGGTGCAGGTAGTCCCTGGCTAGCTCTGTAAACAAGATTATTATTATATTTCTGGTTTAACCATTACAGCCATTCGTAAATAGTAGCAACATGATCCTTAGAACAAATTGAGCAATAGTGCAGGCACTCACTAGAACTGTAACCTTGTATAATCAAACATTTTCCCTGAATGAAATTTTTAAAAATTACAGCTCAAATCAATTTAACCAATGTAGTTAATTTTCATTGTGTATGAACTAATGTGGTATGCAGCCAAGCTGTTGTAAAATTTACATTTTAATTCAATTAAATTAGTATGTAAATTTATGTTGACACTTGCATGCAACAGGTGATGCAATTAAAATAAATAAACCTTTCATTAGACTAAAATAATTTTGCTGGAAATTCTCCCCCACAAATTCTCCTTCAAAATTACTATAAAAAATGTTCATTTATGAAGTTACTGGCTTGCATCAATGATTTCAATTTCATGAAATAAATATTACACAATAAGAACAAAAATTCCCCCATATCTGAACTAAAAGAATCAGTAGAAAAGTATACAGAATAACTTCAGCTTCAACACATATTCCTTAAAATCTATCAAAGCTTCAAAAGTTCAATAAGAGACGTCAGTGAAGTGAACATTCACAACTATGTTTACAACATGAAAATCATATCTAAAATAAATGTATCACTTAGACTTAGACTTAGACTTGGACTTAGATTTGAGGCCCAGCGTTTGGCTGAAGCCTTTGTAACAGCCTTTAATCACTATCAACATTTAGTTAATCATCTAAATACATCTCAAACTAGACACAAAGTTACAGCTCTTTGCACAACTTCATTAGTTGCTATGCTTGCAATATTTTGTTCCCAAAACTAAATCTACATTTTTAGAGTGGTACCAAACATTTAATGCAAAATTTGTTGATTCAAGGCAAAATATATTTAAAACTATTACATCAGGCCCAGCTGCAGATTCACAAATGACAAAGAATTGTAATTCAACTGAACTAAGGTGTAGAAACTAGACCACTTGAACAATGCAATTCCCATGCTCCACAAAGTAAGGCTAAAACCTACCCTCTACTCAGCTAAACACAACAATGCAGTCATAATTCCTAAACAATACAGATATCAATAGGAATCTTTTATAAATAAACTGAAGAACATTGCATTAACTATGCTGGTTATAGAAACTAATCTGAAAATTAGTTTTGCAGAATTAGTTTGACCTGCAATTCGAGTCATGAGCAGGTTGCTTAATGACAAGTTCAACTTACCGAACATCCGAAGATGCAAATTTGTCGGGGGATTATACGAGCCACAGGCTAAAAGGACCACTTTTTGCGGGCCGGTCATATTTCTAATACTCAAACACTATTATCACAATTCACAATAACTTGACACTTGAAACAAATAGCTACCAGAGCTTCACCATCACCCGCTGATACTCGGACAGCACTGCACTGTCTGCATAAACCCGAACGATAGTAGCTGTCAGTTTTAAAACACGCCCGTTTTATATTGTCCGTCAAATAGATGCTTTAAAAAATAGTTTCAAAAACTCCTCAATTTACTATCGAAATGTAGTAAATGAAGCGAAAGTCAAAAGCAAATTGTCAAGGAACAATTTAGGTAAGAAATGTTCACGGCAATATCGTCTGCTAAGGAAATTATGCGGAGGAGTGAGAGAAATTGGTAACCTTTGACTTTTGGGGAAACGAATATAATGAACGTTGGTTAATTTTGAATGACCGGTATGTTTAACAGAGCTGTTGTGTAACAAAAAACTACAGAATAGAATTCTTGAGTTGTTAATATTTTAATTTGCTGTTAAGGCATACCAGGTTTGCTACCTGACTGTGTAATGTATAGTACGAGTTCTCAAGTGGTATACATTACTTACAGACATGGTGTGAAGTTTACTAACGTAATGCTCACATGAAATCATTGCTCGATTGAAATAAATTATATGTACTCTTATAATCTGCCAATCAGATTGAGATATCAAATGCGTAAGTTATAACTTACAGGTAGATACACATCAAAATAAAAACTATAGCGATTACACGAATGAGACATGAGTTTGAAAAGACAACTTTACAATTTTCTGAATACCACCCCCGTACCCTCAAAAAAATATGACAGGTAAAAATGTCTGTATACATTGATCGTTACTATGGCAACGTTTACAGCTTCCTAAGAATCTTATCATGCTGCACAAGGCGAGTTCGTTCAGCAGCATCGCCGACGAGTTGTGAATCCTCACGTAATCTTGCGTCATAACTGTGTGCATATGATGCAACTATGCTCAATACTACAGTTTAATTCAAAATATTGGCTATAAAATATGTTACATTGCTCTTTCTGTCGATAACAATTTAAAGCAGAAACTACTGACAATTTAACGGAATAAGCACGAAGTTTGTTAAATAGGGCCAACATTGATTAATCTAGAAAGCGCGTTATTACCTCCTCCCTGAGGCCTAAAGTTGGCATCTGTATTGAATGACGAGTTTTATTAAAACATCAGTGAGAACGTACTCATTGTATTTGTACTTTGGAAAACGACAATTGGCTTATCAAAATCTTGCCTCTGAAACATAAGAATAAGAGAATACTGAAAAAAACAGTAAAATTATTAATATAAGAGACGAACAAAAAACGTGGAGCTAGCAACTTCCAGTATGATCAAAAAATGTTACTCTATTCTTCATCGTCTCATGGATTAATAGTAGGCTGGTGCGTCCAATGTATGTCGTAGAACGATATTGAGGCTGAATTTCTACCTAATTATTTTATACCTAGTAGAGAATGAGATGAATAGTGCACTCTGAAGTAAACAGTAGTAAAAAAGTGTTTATGACGTTGCAGGAATAGTATGCATAATTTTTAAAAGCATGTACTTTCTTAAGAAGTATAGTTTCTGTTGTTTAAATAGTTGACTTTAATGAGACGGAGACAGGCAACTTGGCTCACACGACACGATTCTCAGCATATATAACTCTGAGAAGTACACAAACGGTCTGCGTTGTGGTTTCTACAATATGCCTTTGTTGAGCCATTTGGCCTTTTACCTTCATGCTTGTTTTGAATCGTTGTCTCGTGGAAACTCTCCACGTGTGTGGTTAGATGGAATTACGAGTGGTTTGGATGCACTTATTTAAACTACGTAAAGGTTTTCTGAGCCAGCCAGTGAAAAGTGAGTCGGGAAAACAAAGTTGATATACGACCAAACCATCTACATATATAATTGACAATGTAATGTATCTCCATCTTTCTCTCTCTCTCTTTCTCTCTCTCTGTATCTGTGCCTGTCCGTCCCATTACTTCCTACTGAAATCAAAACTGGCATGCATGTATTACAAGCATTGTATTGTAGATACCAGGGGCACTGGATCACTTTAAAATACTCAATTTTTTCTGTTATAAGCTTTTATTTCTTACACGGCCATGTTATTGAAAGATAAGAGGCAGAAAGGAAGTTCTGAATGAAATTAATAAAAAGTATTAATTTAAAACACAATAATTTACTGTAGATCTTTGATGCATTCATCTTTATAGTAATTTCAAATTTGAAAATTTAACCCTTTCGCTACCGTTGGGTTAATATGTCCCCCAAAAAAGTTTAAAAATCAGTAAAATTACATAGAGATTAGTAAAGATGAGTGGTAATTTACGCAATATTTTGATCAGTATAAAATAATTTGGTCGTGAGAGGGCTAAATCGTGGAATTTCGACGGGAACTGTCTAGTATTGTTATAATTATTGTCAAAAACTTCTGATTTTCTTTTAGGTTTAGTTTTTATTGTCAAAAACTTCTGGTTTCCTAGAATTCTACCAAGATGATTACCTGTAATTTTAACTTTTCAAAACCAATTCTTTTGAAAGTTACAAGCGATGCTTCTTCAGTAAAAGAGCTTTTCACTCCTAGCACTTCTAAACCTCTCCTCGAAATAGGTGTGTTATTGGGACGGTGACGTAAACTGAAATTGTTTCTAACAATCCTTTCCTACTTTCTCTGAGAGTCTCATGAACTATTCTTTCTATCGTAAATAGAGATCTACTTACTGATCTACTGTTATATTTTAACAGTAATACAGTGCATCTTGTTGTCACTTGCTATTGAGCATAGTGAACCATGTGCATTAATAGTTACAGCCCCTCTCGCTTGTGCAGTGATACAATCGTTCAGATCGTCTGTAACGCTAGGCTGACTTTGAATCTAGACCTGGCATCAAAAGGTACCTTACCATGACCACAGAAGTAGGCATCGATCGCTTCGGGTCAGAAGAGAGCGATGACTCAACAGAGCATAAGGCGTATGACTGGGGTGTCCCTGTCACTACAGCTTTGCAGGAGTACCAGGACGAGGTGAGTTCGGGTTCGCTCATTGTACAACTCCTCTCGTATTGCGGAACTGTTACATTATTTCCTTATTTGGCTAACCTACAATAAATTCACGCGTATTCCGAAACTGTCACTTCACAATTCCCTTACTGTGCTAAGGTATTCAGAACTTGGCTTGTGCAGCATCCTTATGCCGTAATTGCTCCTCATCTACATACATAATCGACTGTGTATCTCCATTTCTCTGTATCTGCGTGTGTCCATCCCATTACTTCCTATCTGTTACTGAAGAAAAATTATTGAACTGAAATCAGAATGGGTATGCATTTATTACGAGCATTGTATTGTGAATACCAAAGGCACCGGATCACTATAAAACACGCCATTTGTTCCGTCATTAACTTTCTTCTCTTACACGGCCATGTTATCGTTAGGTAAGATACAAAATGAAAGTACTGTATAAATTAAAAAAATATATATTCTAATTCTGATGGTACCACGGGTAAAATTGAAAAATGCATTATTTCATAGATCCTTAATTTTCTTACTTTTGAATCAAGGAATTTTAACAAGTACTATCTGGGCCACGTTTTCGTTGGATAAGATGTACAATGGAAGTCCTCTATATATTAATGAAAAGTATTCATTTAAAACACAATAATTCGTCGTAAAACTTAAAAGCATTTATCTTTATAATAATTTCAAATTAGTCAAATCTGAATCGTGGAATTTCCATGGGAACTGGTTGGTGTAATCATATTATACGAATAAGCATTCAGTGGTGATACATTTCTTCTGGCGAATGAAAGTTATGTAATCTTAATGGTCATGATGACTCTGAGCTTTACAGCTTTTACAAAAGTAAAATGCAACTCAGCAATTTAATTTAAATTTTATTACATGAGTTAACAGAAGGCCCGACTAAAATTCATTGTGATGAATGATTTCCCCAATTATTGTGTTTCAGGTCCATTTTTTCTGTTATCAGTACAAATTACTTTTTTTGTGACGCATTTTCACCGTGAAAAAATCAGAACCGTAAAGACATTATGCTATCAATATTTTAAGCCTAGCTTCCTTTTGACAATAAATTTACAAATTAGTAAAGGAACATTTTCGAAGAAGTTTGATTTAATCAGGTACATCTGCGTATAGGATCACCGTATTGCTACAGATAACAAATATTACAAATATTTGTTATCTGTAACAAATATTATATCAGGATGAATATTATAAATATAAAGATCGGGACAAATATTATAAATATAAAGACAAATATTAAAACTACTAGAGTTACATATGTGTTGACTATTTCAATAAACATGAAGTCTTCATTCCACTGTGCGAATGATTTGATTATTGTACGACACCGGTAATTCTAAAATATGAAACCTAAAAACATTTGGAAAGGAACCTCATATTTTGTGATTGTAGAATTAGTACTTTCACTGACATAACTAATCCTTCATTTCAATTTTATTAAGGAAGAGAAGCGCACTGTTTGAAGACAAGTGCCCTACTTAATCTCAGTCTCCCGTCTGCCGTTAGTATTCTTAGTCTCAGTTGGGTCCTTACGTATTATCGGGAGGACCTTTGATTTTTACTTTTTCTTTTTTTCACAGGGTTTGTTGGTTAGGTTAGGTTAGGTTAGGTTAGGTTAGGTTAGGTTAGGTTAGGTCAGGACCTTTGATTTTTACTTTTTCTTTTCTTTCACAGGGTTTGTTGGTTAGTATGAAGATCTTTGATTTACCGCGCACTGAGGAATGTTGCCTGTACTGTCTTTGAGTCACTATTGGAAGCAATTGCGACGTTCTGGCCTCCGGAATTACAAATGTAATGTTATTTTATTGTTTTAACCGTTTCAATAAATAATTTACTTTAATTTTTGAGTCGTTTTTTTAAAGGTCCTCCCGATAATACGTAAGCACCCTCAGTTGTTTCTGTAATGACAGTTCAGAGAGTAAAAGGTGCACCATATATGAACGTTGTTTTTGATCGTTGTTCATAATTTCTGAACATATCTCGAAATCTGTGATCGTATACACCTGTTTACGGACACCACCAAGCCTCAAGTGTCCCATCGCCATCTCTCTGCGAGCAGATGACCCTGGCACCCTCACAGGAGAACGGACTAGGAGGCCTGGCATCTGTGCGGCTGTTGGTGTCAGCACAGGAAGTTGCTCCCACGGCGGTCGCTACGAGGACCTGGCCCGTCACCGCCCCTCTCGGAGACCTGAGGACTCTGCTTTCTCAGACGCTCAGCACGCCTCCCCATACAATTACGGTCAGACACCAACCTCACTGGATGAGAGTCATGAGACTTGTAGATTTGATGATCGGGGAATCTCTATTCAGTACATATACAGAAAAAGAAAATTTATGCTTCACGTTTGTGTTCTGCATTTATGTATTTTTCGTCCATTACGACAAATATTCCGTTTTTGGAGGCCCTTTAGGGAGAAAAGATTCATACGCCTCTCGCCTAAGGCTTCACTTTAAGAAACCCGAATGGCTATTATTCTGTATCTCGATTTCTAGATAGTATTGCCTGAGGTGAGTTTCACCCTTTAAAATTTACTCGCCACTTGTGGAGAAGGACAGAGGCAAAGATGCAAGCCTATTCAGGTCCTGCTAATTCGATTACAAATCTCTACATCAATGGGTCTCTTGTACCACAACATGGCAACCCCAAGCATACTCTCTTTTACATAAAAACTTTGCCTCGTTGATCAGCTCTTTTGTGCAATGAATTTAAAGAAACTGAGCCTATCCGTGGCATATAGCTACTAGTGTCATTGCTACGTTCAGGTATTGATTGGTATCAATTTGATTGCCTCTGCCACTGTTAAACAACGAAACCACAATTTCTAGATGACGGCTAACCAAAGAGAGATCACGGACACCATGTGCCTGCTGGACATCGGTGTGGCGGCCAGCTCGAGTGTGGCTGTGTATGTGACGTGTACGGCCCCTGTGCTGGGCAGTGCACTGCACACCCTGACACACACACACCGCACCCCGCACTCCGCTGACATTATCACAGTGCACCTCTACGACAGTGCGTACAGTCTCACTCTTAACATGGTGTAGTAAATCAAAGTATTACAGAAGTATCAATAAGGGAGTTTTTTCGTAAGTTTATGTCGTGTGTTCATTTTTGCGTACGTCTGTGTATTGTATCACATGGAAATGAGAGAACGCAGCTTAAATAATTAATGTATACCGAAAATACGGGTATATCGGCAGTTTATCAGCTCTTAGTTATATTATTTATTCGCATAAAGTAGGTAAATTGTGTACAGTTATGAAAGCCTAATATACAATACATATTTATAAATCCACGAATGAATCTGTCGACTTTACCTGATAGAAATTTTTAACAGTTTTTCTGTTATTGCTGTATGTTTTCCTCAGGGGAATGAAGCAATTATTCACATGCAGGTTTTATTATTTAAAACGTTTCATTTTCATGTTTGTTAGTTTATATGCTCATATATAAGTTTGATTAGTCATATATCAAAATTAAGATGTTTTCCTTCTTTAAAGGGTCATAGCTGATTAAATTACAGTAGTTTCTCGTGTACATTTAAAACGTGAAAACAAAGAGCTTGTTTTGTGCTAGTTTTGTTATATGAGGAGTAGAAGAATGGCTCCTCGTAATGTGATTTGGGGTTAGTGCAGGAAAAAGAACTTAAATATTAGTTGCAATGTCCGCAGACTTGCAAGAAATACTGCACGATCAATTACACTAGTAAACAAAGGTTTTGCTACGCGGTTAATATGTAGAGTTTGATTTATACATAATATGATTATTTATAGTTTAATTGTACTAAACTGAGTATAATAATTCCGAATCTGTAATCAGAATTGTTTTCTCATGTCAGGTTCAAAGTTGTGTTGCGACACAATGGCAACCCGAAACCTTCGATTCCTGCCGCACATATTGTTTGGATGACAGAGACATATGACTTAATGAAATGTATTCTGGAGAGTGTTCATCACTCGCATCATGAGTGCAATATCTGTGGTGATATCAAAGTAATTTCTTTACTCCTTGTTCTAAAGAATAAATGTTTTTATGTCTATGGAACAGCCGTTATGCCAGGAGTCATTACATTGTCGAAAAGGAGGTCAAAAAAGAACACACAGTTGGTTGAGACAATGTGCAGCACATGCCTTTGGTTTATCTACAGAAAATCTATCTTCCACCCCTTCAAATTAAACTTGGCGTTAATGAGAATTTTGTTAGTGTGATGACCCATAGTCCTGATGGATTCCAGTATCTCAAAGAGAAATTTGGTGCGAAGAGAAGTGATGCTAAACTCAAAGCAGGCATTTTTATAGGACCGGAGACTAGAGAATTGATTTGTGACAGGGAGTTTAGCAATGAACTTTCACTCGAGTTGGCAGCATGGCACTCATATGTCCATATAGTGCATAACTTCCTAGGTAATCATGGGGCTGACAACTATGAAGAACTAGTGCACAACATGCTAAAGGTTTATCAAGCTATGGGGTGTCGGATGTCTCTTAACCCTTTAGCGACCAATTTGTTTTTCTAGTTTCTACATTTAAGCTCACAAAGACCGTCTGTACACTGATGCAATGAAGCATGCTGAGAGCCAGGCAGCCAAAAGAACGACGCTGTAACATGCCGAAGCGTTCAAACCAAGTAGCAACCTCATATTGCTCACTGTTTAATTATTAGAACAATTCTTACAAAGACCGTGAAAGGCGACCGAATAGTCCACTTGGTCGCTAAAGGGTTAAAGTGCATTTCTTGCATTCTCATCTAGATTTCTTTCCATCCAAAATGGGTGATATCATTGACGAACATGGTCAAAGATTCCACCAAAATATCAAAAGAATATAAATCAAGCATCAAGCACGGTTCAACGAGAACTTGTTGGATGACAAGTGCTGGTTCCTACAGCAGGAGGACTCTATAACCACGAAAAAGCAAAATAGCAAGAGTTTCAAGCCATTTTAAAGACATAGTTTGGTGAGTTCTACTTCCTATATGCAAAACAATGCATTTTTCGGGCACATAAAAGGAGTTACATAATGCCAAATAAAATACCCCAATTCTAAAATTTTGTCCAGAAACGTCTCAATTATTTTTTACTCGTAATGAATATGATATATATATATATATTATATATATATATAATTATATTACTGAGGAACCTTATGTGGTAAGACAAATCTAAACACGGATTTGGAATTAGCGCACCAAAAGTTGTCAGTTGCATTACGATTTATTCAAGAAGCAGGAACAAAGTTAAAATTTTTGGCCGTATAAATTTTAACGCAGTTATTTATACCAAAATCAGTTCACATAATTTTCTGGCGGACTTTATCATGTATAATTTTCTTTGAACAGTTTGTGATCATTTTCATATTGTGTATTTTCTAATTAAAGGGTAATGCAGTAGAATTCTGGAATAATGTGGTGTTTCGATATATGGTTAATTGAGAGACCGAGTTCAAAATATCGTTTATTTTTTAGAATTGCTAGAAGCGTTAGCAACATAGAGATGATAAATGTAACAGTAATAAATTTAAATATATTTTTCACAAGTCCAGTAAATAATAATAGAAAAAGCTTAAACTGCAAAATTGTAGATATTTACGTTAGTAGTACATGTAGTAAATTATAAGAATGAATGCATTTTGAAATTCATTATGCATAATTAAACACATAGCAAGTTTATAATGAAGTTTTAATCTTTAGTTCCATAAGCATTCATAGCATCTTTCACTGTTTCCCTTACTTCAGCTGCTTTCATTTCTTTCATTTTTTTAATTGCCAAGCACCTTTGAAGTGATTTAGCATAAATACATTCACTCTTGCTAAAAATTGCTTTCTTTTCCATGAAGTTCACAACTTGCAACATTGATTTTTGTATGGATTCCCAAGTTATTGATTCATGATTGTCTTGGTCTGAAAAAGTAGAGCTGTCAGAATATTCTTCGTCAGAGTGTGGAACAGCATTTTTTGCTCTCTGGAAAGAGAAGTTGAAATATCCTCTTCATCTATCCATACTCTGAGATCATCAGAAGTAAAGGTTCGAAGCTGATCGCCCTAAGGAATTAGTTAAGTGTCTCATTCAATATTAAAGCTTCTTCTGCAGGCAAAGATTTCGAAGTTTCAACGATATCACTATCAGTTTCACTTGTATCCCTATTTTCCCATATAAATTCGTCCAAGCCTCTGAAAGGGTTGTTTGTTTCACAGTGTTCCATGATTCATTCAATAGGAAAACAGCATCCTTGATGTTAAAACTTATCTGAAAATCTATAGGCTCAATGTTTTCTTTCAACATTTTCAGCATGAAATTACTTAAAATAAATAAATAAATAAATAAATTTTCTGAAATTAAATATTTACAATCAAGAAAAGCATTCATATATACCACAAGAGCTTAAGAGGAAAACATGTCCCATAATTAGATTGTCAGGATTCATGTGTCCGGAAATTATGCTGTTCAGGAAAATAGCAGTCCGGAAATGAGGACTTTTACTATATTCGTAAAATTTTAATCAATACTAAATAAAGATAAAAACTTATTATCAGACATGAAAAGAAACTACACTTTTTATTGCAAACCAAATGATTGAATTTCAATTGATATCAGGCTTCGTCAAGTGTTCTAGAATTATTCTGCCTCTCTCACTTTGAAAGAAACTCTTTTTCAATGTTACTATGGTGTCTGCGTCGTACGTCAATTTTTTAAATGAAACCCATTTTTAAATTTAGTTGTAATGAACAGTCCTCGAAAAGAGCTTTAGGGTTATGACTGATGTTTCTAAATCTTTGTCATTTTGACTGGTAGTTTCCAAGACATCCCTAACCATATGAACTAGCATTATTTTATGCCACTGTAACGACTGCCGCTTTCCACCAGACCGTGGTAACCACCGATCTGTGGTGGTGGAGTTGGCGTGGCAGTGTCAGCCCAAACCCTGGCTTGGTGGACTCCTCCACCGGAACTCCGGCCGCCACTTCCACCACGCAGCCACACAAACATTCGACAGGGTGAATTCCATCAGTGAGTTAATTTCTTATGCTAAATTTCTTCTTGTGCAACATTAATGCATGAAGCACCGACCAGTAACTCCTCGATATACGCTAATCGTTTATCCGGTAAATTCACAGTTACAGTGACTGTTGGTAAATTCACAACTGGTGACCCGAAATTGACCCGATGGAAAAAAGTTGTAGTGATCTTGTTATTATCACTCTCCAGTTCCAACCCTCAGACATCTCCTATCTCCGAGCAGGCATTGAATATCTTTATGTTGTGTCTTACTCAGAGTGAGTGCCCGAGGGAGTATGAGACCGTCGTTGAACCCAATAGGAGAAAGGCAATTAAAGGCAGAATAAGTTTAATACTTTGAACTTGTGCATTTAAATATTATATTAGTTATTATTTATTCGTTGTGCACACCCCGTCGTCGAACACTGGCGTATGAACATCTTGCTGGGACGTTTATAGTTGGAGTGCGTAGTTCTTGTTTGTGCGTGGGTTGTTTGAGCCCCATCCTGTTCGTAGACAGTATGGCTGGTTTCTGTTTTCTTTGCTCTGCTGTTGGCTGTGAGTTGAGTTGTTCAGGTGATGAGAGTTCTTGTTAGAGATGTTGACTTTGGAAGCGCTGGGTGAAGATTCTGGGTGCCGAGCGTTATAGCCTCATTATATGTACATACATATAGGGCGGTTGGTTGGGCCACAGTATAGTAAAGACAAGTAGAATCACATGGGGGTCGGCAATGACCACCCCAACGACGGTTTTCAGGCGGGAACGTGATCCATGACGTAGGGGTTGCACCTAGGCGCTGATTAGTCAAGTTTTTGAAGGGGCGGGGCAACAAATGCCGATATGACACAAAAAACACTGCCAACGAGTGCGTTCGAACTCGTGCTACTGAGCTTTCCAATACATGTACCCTGGACTTTCACCACTTGGCCACTAAATATATGATCATCCGTGACGTTTAAACCAATTTAACACTAGAACAACGAAGTGGGCCTGAGAGGTTCAATGTCAAAATCAACAAGCCCGTCTAATATAGTATTCATGAACCTCACTCAATAATAACATTTATGAAACAAGTACATATGACTTTTCTGTTACGTAGTTTAAAAGAAAAAAATTGAAAAATTACAGAAGTCAACTTGTTGGACTAAAACTCCTCTTTGTGTTACTCGATCTAGAAAATTATACACTTCTCTGTAATGTGAAAATTATAATTTTTTGGTTTTAATTCATCGTATTCTCATAGCGAATATCACGACTGATGAATTTATTTTTGCACCTTCTATTATGCATAAACTGAGTGCACTCAGAGCATCCCAGAGTGTCTTATTCAATATTAACATTGTGAGTATGAAAATGGAATTTCAATGGTAGAAGCGGAGCTACAATCAAATTAAAGAGAAAAATAAGATATTCCTAATAATTTTGTCATGCGCATGTGCATTGTTTGTTTAATTCTATCTCTGCACTTTATTACATCTCGTAATTCTTATCTAAATTATATGTATTTATGTAGTAGCAAATGCACCGACCAGCATTAGACCATTGTTTCAAGCTGTTTCCCAATGTTTTTTATTGCTTTCAAATCAGCATAAATTTGACAAAGTGACTGTTGATCTGACTTGTGCGCCATGATTGGTTGACTTGCGTGTACGTCACTGAGCCCCCCTCACCCCTCATCCCTCACATAATTCCATGACGTCAACATTGCAAACGCTCCTACTTTTTTTACATACATTGGAGACAGCATCAAACAAGGACAGAAAACTGAGTTTAAGCGGGGGTTAGACGAGCATAAAATTCTTTGCCGCGCCAAAATACGACTTCCCGAAGCAGTCCACCTAGTAGAAGATCTACAATGCGAAAAGGAGGACGTAGTTATAGTTCTTTGCGGAACACGAGAATTAGAACACAAGACCCAAGATGAAATTTCCCTACAATTTGAAGCGTTAATCCATACAGTGAAAAACAAATCCAAGAACGCTATCATAACTAGCATTCTTCCGCGAAGAAATGATGTGAATCTAAATCCCCAAATTCTAATAACTAATGAAAAGGTTAAAGATATATGTGCAGGAAAAGGCGTCATATACCTAGACCTGATGTCCCATTACACTGGACAGAATTATCTTTTCAAGAAAGATGGAATCCATCTGAATAAAGTCGGGCAAGCTAAGCTGGGGGGCTTACTGACCATCGCCACGCTTGAACTAACCACCACATTGGAACACAAAATTGGCAATATACAAAATTCAACAAGCATATTGAAAAGATATCCTGAACAACAACAGAGCAAAGAAAAAAAATTCGGACAACTGTAATTCAAACAACACAGAACTAAATGATCCTCGAAGACACAGGAAAGCAGTAAAAAGTTTAACTATTTCACGTTCTTGTCCGTACAAACTACGTTCACATTACGTATCCTACCCAGCTATCCAACATGGAAAAGGAAAGAACAGCGCATCCAACACAAACAAGCCAAAAAACGAACAGCTCTCCCGACAAATCGGTATCAGTTAACCTCACCTCTGCAGCAGACATCTCTGGCTCTGCAAGAAACACTTGCAAAGCCACAAAACTATTGGCAACCCGACCACGACCATTGGGATACCTTGAATAAAACCGCATTATCACAACACGATAATAGACTAGGACAACTGAAGATACTGGTTGGCAACGTACAAAGCCTCCTACCAAAAATGTCGGAACTTGAAGCCATTGCGTCAACGATNAGATTTATAACTAAGAGTTATGATCAAGAGTTAGACTTTTAATGAAGTCCAAGGGGGAGAATAAGAAGCAAGAGTGATGGTTAAGAGTCTGAGTATGAAGAGTTTGAGTATGAAGACAGAGACGAGATGAGATTGAGATCTGACGAGACGAGACGAGATCTAATGAAATCTGATGAGGCAAGAGCAGGATTGCCAGGTGTGTTGTTGTCTTCACAAGAGCTAAGTACGGAATAACATCCTATTTAAACGAGCCGGTATTTGCTTCTGAAGGGTGAAATTTAAAAAGAACCATAGCGACAGTTCTGTAAGTACTAAGGATGATTTTTACAAAATACAGCGAACTTTTATAATTAAAAATTTATACGAATCTCACTTATAAATACAAAAAACTAATAATAAAAATACAAGGAACTTATTGTAAAAAGTACGATTCAATTTGTAGGCGATTAATTAATACGAATAATTTAAAATGATGGAGCATGAGCAGTGATGCAATGCTACAAGTAAAAGCACAAGTTCAAAGTAGAATTAATGTTAGATCCAATTCGTTGCAGAGCGTGAGCGCTTTACTCAGTTGTTGATTACAGTAGCATCTGACAATAACAGTACGGGCAGTGGAGTGTTTTGTAGCAATGAGTTTTTTATATGAATCAGGCATGATTATGAATAATTCAGGTCCCGGAAACAGATAATATAGTTTTTAAATTTAGGCATCCAATTAATGGTTTGCAGAAAGTCATGAAATTGACCAGATGAGATGGTTTACATTTGGCATGTGGTGTTGATGTCACTTCTTTTAACAGCTAAGAGAATATGTATTGTCTCCTGCAAGTTAAGTGTAAAGAGGTTTCTGATAATTTGGATTATCAATAGCTTATGCTTGATAAAATACCTGCATATTAAACTATCATAATGTTGTTTGATATAATTCTGCGTTTCTGGTTTATGAAAGCTCCGCGAACCGGCGGGAAAATCTCGACACCGATCTCAACACCGAACTTGACCCGAACTTAAAAATCTTGAGATCTCCAGAAAATATCTTGAAACGAACAGTTTCATTAATTATTTTCGTCCTATGCATCGTAGAACCTTCGTTTTGGTCTCAAATTAAAGCTAATAATCTACACTCAATGAAGGGCTATAAATTAACTCCCCTTGATTACCCAACCGCACTTGGGAGGACGCCGTTCCTTGACACCCGTTTTCGAGTCCACTANTGAGATATATACCATAAGTCAATGGCATGCCACATTTTATAGAACATTTAAGAACATGGTTAAAGGTCCAGTGGTTTTTACAAACAAATAGTTTGGAACAAAAAGTTGAACTTCATTGCCTTCTATTATTTTTATTAACTAAGGAAAAACCTTCAAGCTCTCAACCACCAACTGACCTTAGTTTCTAACTATGTAATCTCAAAACAGCATTATTGGTGGACACATGTAAGAAGTTCAACTTTTTCCTGGTAAATCTAAAATTTGGCTACTAATACATTACCTAAAAGATCTACCAACATGTAATCCATATGTTAAACTTTTTTGTAATATTTTGCAGAATTGCTATGCTTGGACAGTTCAAAATTACTATCTGATGATGTAAAGAATCAAATTCTTTGAAAAATATGTCATAATACATACATGCTAGCAACATACAAATTTTTCCTAATCAAGGCAGAAACAAGCAAAAATTAACAAGTATAACTTAAGCTCTAACACAAAGAACTTAAAAAGTTTCTTGTGTTAGAGCTCAGGCAGCTTCACATTTCCTAATCACAAAATTCACCAATTATGACTAAACCTAACCTCCTTCATTCCACCTGCTGTGCATATTTTGTCTACCAATAAAAAATTAGTACTGAACTGAACAGGACCAACTATGTGCTACACTGGATACAATGTGTGCTACACTGGAAGCAGAGAATTAGAGGATAAAAGATCTTAGCCAAAATGATTAACTGTATGACATGAAATTTCATGAACAATTTTGAATTCTAATAACCAGGTTATTATTATGCTATTTCCTATAAAAAAAACAAATTTTTTAGAGATTTGTAATACAACATCTACAGTAGACAATATGAAGATACTTAGATGCTACTGGTAGTATTTTCCATTTCAAAATTCATCTTGAGAGCTCTTGCAAACATAATGTACCAGCTCTTAGCTGAATTACAATACTGAAAAATAATATCTAAAATCTTAAAAATAATTTAGGGCTAAACCTAGCAACCAAGACTCTGAAGCTCTAAGCCATGCTTTGTAGCTTACTTCTCACTGTACAGTATGCAGGCAGCCTAATCAACATCACACTGTACAGTATGCAGGCAGCTTATTCAACATCACACTGTACAGTATGCAGGCAGCCTAGTCAACATCACACTGTACATTATGCAAGTGCATTCTAATATATCTGCAAATTATTTTCAATCAGTAAATCAGACTTTCAAATTTAAGTAGTGCATTTAAAATTTTTTCAATATTTGTTCACAAAGATGAAATTATTAAGCATTTACCTTGATATGTTTCCTAGGATGACCTTGATTACAATTCAGTCATTCAACAATTTGGTATCAGTACCACATTACAAAAAAAGTAAGTACTAACAAAGCATAAACTTGTTTTTCTCAACAAATTAATATTTATATTTTTTCCATTGGAACAACCAGTAGGTGACATCAGAGGAAATGTATTAAAAGTATTGAAAACTTCTCATAGTCCTGTTGACTGAGTCAGAATTACAATATTCAACAAACTTTGTACACAAAATATTCAAACTATACAAATTTAGATCTTTTATGCATGATAATCTAACTTCTTTAAAAAACACAATGAAATCATTTCCTTCATGTTATACATGCAGCAATATACATGAAACACATTTTGCTAATATCAATATTAAATGTTATCAACTAGGTTTTACAAATGGCAACTTGAGAGAAAGGACTTGAGTAGCATTTTGTTAAATCTTCATATTTTACAACTAAAATTAAGAATGTGAGTTTGAAACACTCAAGTCTGGCTACCACTTTTAGAAATTTTATTAACATTTTAGAAATTGTAGTACAAACTTTCACACCTTGACAAGCAGCAGCACTACAAAAATCTATCCAACGACTTTTATATATTATTTCACAGCTATCGTTATTCACGAAAGTAAACGCGCAGATAAATTAGACCAACATCGATGCAGAAATTCCTTTTGGAGAGAACATGTTGCCAGTAAAGACCACGACTAGAATGTTGCCAGGTAAGAATGAAGAATAGGTTCTAATTCAATAGTAACCACAATCTTATACCTTTAAACTAAACAACTAGATGAAAGTACGAGAGGAACACGAACTATGAATATTGCTAAACATAAAACACTAAGATTAGAATACAACACTGCGTCACCATCAAAATAGTTTTAGCACTCCTAGTATGTTTTTGGAATGTTATGTTATTGTCCGCGATAATCTGTACGAGAGTTTGCTTTTCAAGGCAAATGGGATTAGGAATAAGCAAGTTATCATTTAATGTTGCTAACGTAAAAATAATGTAGATTATTCAAACCGTAAGATAGTAATCCAATCATCTCAATTTTTAATGTTGACTACAAAACTATTTCCACATTAAAAGTATCTCATGTAGTAAAATAGGGGATGTTTTCATTCAAAATGCATGACTCTACTACTTGAGAAATTCTGATTGCGACTTTTTGGTCGCGGAGCACCGGCGGGAAAATCTCGACACCGATCTCAACACCGAACTTGACCCGAACTTAAAAAATCTTGAGATCTCCAGAAAAAATCTTGAAACGAACAGTTTCGTTAATTATTTTCGTCCTATACATCGTAGAACCTTCGTTTTGAACTCAAATTAAAGCTAATAACCTACTCTCACTGAAGGGCTATAAATTAACTCCCCGTGATTACCCAACCGCACTTGGGAGGACGCCGTTCCTTGACACCCGTTTTCGAGTCCACTAACGATATTTTTACCTTCCGGTCCCA
>VCRD01000547.1:142049-185759 GCA_006783055.1 Trinorchestia longiramus
TTTAACCGTTTCAATAAATAATTTACTTTAATTTTTGAGTCGTTTTTTTAAAGGTCCTCCCGATAATACGTAAGCACCAAAAATTGTATGTTGAAATATTTTTGAAAGAATTTGATTGTTTGCATCATCAGATAGTAATTTTGAACTGTCCAAGCATAGCAATGCTGCAAAATATTACAAAAAAGTTTAACATATGGACTACATGTTGGTAGATCTTTTAGGTAATGTATTAGTAGCCAAATTTTAGATTTACCAGGAAAAAGTTTAACTTCTTACATGTGTCCACCAATAATGCTGTTTTGAGATTACATAGTTAGAAACTAAGGTCAGTTGGTGGTTGAGAGCTTGAAGGTTTTTCCTTAGTTAATAAAAATAATAGAAGGCAATGAAGTTCAACTTTTTGTTCCAAACTATTTGGTTTGTAAAAACCACTGGACCTTTAACCATGTTCTTAAATGTTCTATAAAATGTGGCATGCCATTGACTTATGGTATATATCTCATTACCCATGCTCATATACTGCATTGCTATATATTTTGTGACTACTTATTCAACTCCATTGCCTTGTCTTTTGTCACTACCCATTCAACTGCATGGTCTTTTTCATTGCCTTGTCTTTGTGGCAGGGTTTAAATACTGCTATTTCCAAATAATCTTTTTTTTTTAATTTCAGAGGCTTACATCTCAGTTATAATTGATTGAAGCATAAAAAATAGGGTGTCATCTAGCACAATGGGGCACATTACAGGCAGAAGGAAGGGAAATAAGAAGAAAATTAATAGGAATCTGGGCAAAAGATGGAAGACAAAATACTGGCGCACAACAAAGGATATTGACCAGGTGAGAATTTTTTTATAGTTTTCAGCATTATTTATAATTGCATGTTCAAATTTTGAAATTATTTCTCCCGTATGTAAGATACTTTAATTGTCCAGATGTAATGTAGGAAATAGATTGAAATGAGTTTAACCTTTTCTACATTTGACTTGCTTAAAATGCTAGTTAAATTTAACCACTCGACATCATTTACTTGACCAATGAATTTCTTCCACTTCCAATTTTTATGCATTAGGATTTTTCATTGTTAACTGTATCATTTAAAACATTCTGTGGCATCTTATGTTCAAAGTATTTTTCTCTTCTCTACTAAATTAACTTCCCAAATTTTGCACTGTGTGCAATAGTGTGATAAATTGTACTTTGATATATGCTCACTTTTGCACTCATTATTAGCCTGCCTCCTGCACTGCAATGCTCCTTTGAAAGTTTTGCATATCTAGTGCTCCACTCAGCTTACTTGTTTCTCTAGCCTCTCATTTGAGTGTAAAGCTTCATATTGTCTAGCTTCTTAAATCACCATTCTATTCAGCCTTGTTTTCTGCCTACTCTATTCTCATTGCAAAAATTTTCCACTGCATACTTGAATAAATTTATACATTTCCTAGAGCTTCATGTCTTGAGAACTTTAATGTCAAACTTTGCAACTCATCCTCTGAATAAGGTGTCAGCATTGCTTGTACGGAGTTATTATTAAGCTGTTAGTGCTGCACTGCCTGTATGTAGTAATTATTAAGCTGTTGGTGCTGCATTGCCTGTACGGAGTAATTATTAAGCTGTTAGTGCTGCATTGCCTGTACGGAGTAATTATTAAGCTGTTAGTGCTGCATTGCCTGTACGGAGTAATTAATAAGCTGTTAGTGCTGCACTGCCTGCACACTGTATTCAGCAGTTAGCAATGCCATCTACTCACTGAAATTTAGATAGTGTGTCTTCAAATACAAGAACTTAACTATTCATCTTTCAGATTTTCATCCCTGTACGTTTCAGGTGATGTGAGGATTTATATTATCTTCAATATTTAAAGTTTTTTTTCCAGGTCAAAATTGATAAAATGTTCAAATAAGTATTTTGTTAGGCATGCATACTGGTAAGATTTATTGATTCATTTCAGTGGTCTGTATGGAACATAAATATATTGTTCTTCAAAATGGCCATAATAGTGTATCATCTACTCTTATACATAGATAGAAAATATAAAATTTCATAGGTTGCAAAAATGTATGTTTGATAACTTTCAAAATTAATAGGCCTAATGTTAATTGTTTACCTCTTTTCTACTGGGTAATGACTTTTACTAACTACCTCCTACTTTTGTGAAATAGTTATATAATTCTCTTCATTTTTCATTTGTCTCGACGTGAGGTAGACTTTAGAATTTCTGTTTAACCTTGCATTCATTCAATATAGATTTGTAATTGCTGTTTTTTCTTACTTAATAGTGTATTAATGTCTTTGAATCTTGTTTCAAACTTATTTTTACCATAGTTTACCTTTACAACCAAGAAGACCCTGATGCCTTCTTTTGAAAAAGTATGCTGAAGCAAAACTAAGGTGATTATGAACCCAGCACTGCACTCAGCAGTTATACAACTCTCAGAATGTTCTACGGATCTTCTTGTTAAGACGTTATTGGTACTGTGATCAGTGCATGGTTGTGTTGCATTTTTCTCATTACAAAAAATGTGGTCGTTAGAGGGTTCATAGTAAAATACAAGACTGAAACTTGCGGCACGTGTAGATAACACGTAAGTTAGAGCGTGGCTGCTGTGTTAAGCATTTTAGTCTCATGTTTGCTGCAAACAGATCTGCAAATCATTTTCCAAGGCATTGTGTTATTTTATGGCAGTTGTCTTTTTCTAGTGTGGAAAATTGTATGAGCATTTCAGTGAGAAATACATACCATTGTATTGAATTGAATATCACGTTGAAACACTTGTTTTCATTTAATATTTACTGGAACGGGCATTTCCGTTTTTTCGCAAAAATAAATGTTACGTTAATGTCTTGGAATATCAAATCTAAAAGACGTATACAAAAACTGATGTGTTTTTCGTGATCTACAGCCTAATATTAGTGTGTCTGTGGAGTTTCGTTGAATTCCGAATCATCGAAGTAAGATGCAGAAAATAACATAAGGCTGTAGCATTACGTTTTTTCTAAAAAAACAACGAAAAATTTTATACGTCCGATTTACTTCTAGCTTACAGAATATCATTATATTGGATTATCACGTTGAAACACTTATTTCCATTTAATATTTGCTGGAACGGGCATTTACGTTTTTATTGTTGTAGTCCAGCTGGCAGTGAGGTATTGTGTAGTAGACCAGCTGGCAGTGAGGTATTGTGTTGTAGTCCAGCTGGCAGTGAGGTATTGTTGTAGTCCAGCTGGCAGTGAGGTATTGTGTAGTAGACCAGCTGGGAGTGAGGTATTGTGTTGTAGTCCAGCTGGGAGTGAGGTATTGTTGTAGTCCAGCTGGCACTGGAGTTCTGTGTTATATTGAGACCAACTTCCTTAGAAATGTAATAATAAAGCTTGTTAGGTCAATTTGTTCCTCTTCAAAGCATTAAATATGTAAACAAATGAGTTTAATTGTTTTACGTTAGAAAATAAGATATTACCTTCTTATCTATTTCACTGCACTGAAAGCAATTGTGCTGAATTTTGAAATTAATATTTATCGATAGGTTATAGGTTTGCAGGAAGAATAAGTCGAAAACTTTGAAAGATGACTAGTGATTATTTTTTCAAACTATAAATTGTGGAAAACTTGTATAAAAACCTGCATGTTTTATTGTACTGCAAAGAATATTGGAGTGTTTGCGAGTTTTCTGAAATTTGGAGTATCAAATGAAAATGCAAAAAAGTATATAAACATTGTAGGAATTACGAATAGATACCATTTCCGATCAAATAAACCACAGAATACCGATCCTACAAAGCTATGAGGAGCAAGTGCAGTAACTGTCTGAAAGTCAACAAATCTGGGAATCTATTCTTAAATTATCGCAACTCAATCCTAAAATCGGTGGAAATTATAAGGGTCGGGGTAAGGGTTTACCCACACGGAATACGTTTTTTAGTCAAAGCCTCCAACTCCCTTGAAACTTTGCGTAGACTTCAGGTATCAATTAAAAACTGAAAAATTTCTGTACGTGTAAAATGTACCGTGTATCGTGTCCATATTTCACATCTGGTATGAAGCATCCTATTTTTTACCCATCATTCGCCACTTCCACTCATTTTCCTTGTTTCGATCATGTTTGTACTCAATGCGCGCTGAAGTTCCATAATATGCTGGAAATGATTGATCTTAAATTTCTCTGATTTGTGCATAAAGGTTTTTCATCTTTCGATCAGATTGACGACGATCTTGCACCCCACAAAGCGTACGAATACCTCAACCAAAAGGCAGACCCGGAGAAGCCAGGAGACGGCCAGAATTATTGCCTACTTTGCGGGTAAGATGAGAATATAGAACCCGCTTTTTGTTGGGAGCATTTATCCATCCTGTTGCATAGTAATTTTTATTTAATGAGCTACCTTAATTAGTTAGTAACGGGTTGTATGAACGCTGCAACAGCTGGTGCGAACAATTTCCCGAATCAATGTTACAAATGAAGCCCTTAGAATCATACGGTACCAAGTGCCATAGACAGCGAAAACGAATCATGTATACCACTGTCATCCACATACTTTCCTCTGTCTGGAGATTTTAGTCACTCATTTTGCAACTATCTTCCTGTGCGTACGTCTCAATCTCCAGACAGAGGAAGGTTTGTGCATGACAGTGGTATACATAATTCGTTTTCGTTGTCTATGGCGTATGTATAGATACTAGAGTGCATTTAATGCACTCTAATATCTAAACATGTTTGCACTTGTATAGCCGATATTTATTTCCTATTTATCTTGCACAACTGAGCATTTTTTCTTCGCAATTCTTTTCTGAAATTGTAGCGGATGTACATTCGCGTCAGTGCTGCAGTGAACGAGTATATGTTGGGATATACAGTCGAGTATTTTTCCCTCGAATACGCGGGAGTATTACAAATATATTAAAGAGGATGGAAGAAATGCGTGAGCAGTCTGCCTACAACTTCCCAAAAACTAGCTTAGTTTGGGCACTGACTTTATAGTGTGATTACCATTGCAGTAAAATATATCAAATCCTTATTACTTAAGAGACAAGATATTTTACCCTGGATATGAACATATCTCTAAAACTGAAACACCGAAAAGCATAGCAACACACAAGTGCTTCAGTGTCCTAAAATATGACGCCAGTATGCGAGCATTTCAATAAAATTATTTCCGTATAAAGTGTGATGAGCCTTCCTAGATCGCTTTGCTTTTGCTTGCTCGATAATTTGCACTCTACAGTTACGCTCCCAAGTCTGTCCTGAGACGAAGTGCCACATAAGCATGGAAAATCTAAACATATTTTCAGGCAGGAAGCTTTCTTGTATCCTATTATACTTGTTACAACCGCTGCGATGCAGGAAACTGTGTCCTGGTTATTGTTGCTTCTCAAGGAGATCCATAGATACTTTCCTCAAAATCAATTTCACGTGTTGTAGCAGGTTCTCGTTGGCTTGGTTTTCATCGATAACTTTTGTCTTTTCATTTTTTGCTCCGTGTTCTTGTATGGGAGGCTAGCACACTGTGCAACCAACTTTACGTACGAAAATCTGTGATTCTAAATCTGAACTTCATTCTTCAGTTCTTTTGAGATGTGTCCTGTTACTGTTGAAGTGTTGTGTACGGACGTCAATCTCCGTGCAACAGTATAGTGAAATAATGATTTGTTGTATGTATTACTGTTCTGTATTTTTCAATTTTGAGTTTTGTACCTTTATAACTTATAAAACTGCATGAGCAAGGCAGTAATTTATAAAAAAATTATCATCTTTCACTTCAATTTTGAGTTATTCTGAATTACTACATGACTATTCTCTCCATGCTACCTTCTGAAAGGGATGCATCGTCATTCTGGTAATTTACGAATTATTAGCAGAAATAGAAACCATATTGATTTGTTCACCTATGATGTACATGTGGCCACTTGTTTTTTCAGGACGTACTTCATTAACAAAGAGACGCTGGTAATTCACCTGCGTACAAAGAACCATAAAAAGCGAGTGCGGGAGCTACAGCTGGAGCCTCACTCACAAGAGGAGGCAGACAGAGCAGCAGGCATGGGCAACTTCATAATGCCTGAGGAACGCATCGTAAGAGACCTCACTGCGGACGATCAGGTCAGGGATGCAGACTACGTTGCTGAGAAGGACGAGGAGATTATGAAAGAGATCTCCAAGAGCATGAGTACTGCAGAGCCAAAGAGGAAGAAGAGGAAACATAGCATGTTTATCGAAGTCAAGTCGAAAGCTTCTGCTACTAATAAAGGCTGATGGTGACTTGGTTAACATTATTTCCATCCCTCGTGCTAGCGAGAAAGATTTAAATGTCAAAGTTTCTTACAGAACACATGTACAGTAATAACAATTGGCTACATGGGCCGATGGTTACAATTTATCAAACATATACTTACGTTCTCAAGGCTGATGTATACACACCCATTACAGGACTCGATTAAATGTAAAGTTCATCGGGCTGGTGTTTTTTCAATTCAATATTAAGATTTGATCTAAACATGTAGCTAGTTAATTTAATCTTACACATGATCCCTACTTAATCTGGGTGACAAAGTAGAAATTACGTGAAGATTAAATTAACTCGTACCTTTCAATTAACTCGTACCTTTCAATTAACCGCAATATTAGGTTGATCAAACGAGCATAACTCGAGTTCCCACCAAATACACGTCTCTGAAAGAACAGGCAATTCTTCATTGGAAGTTCTTTATTTTGCAGATATACATAAAAAATTCCTAAATGTACAACAGAACACCTTACAATGGTTGATGTTGATAATACCTTTAACTTACTCGATGTGTGTACATCATAGCTGTTAATGGAAGCGTGCGAGGTGGATACTAAATAAACCCCAAGAATGGGATCTTCTACATTGTGGTCCAGATTGAATCCACGATACATCGTACTCAGGTGTCTCAGCTCATCCATAAGTGTGGCAAGCATTCTTTAAAGAATGGTTATCTCGAGTCCAGCAATGTAAATTCACTACAGTGGTACCTGGACATACGAATGTCCTAACTTGCGAATTATTAACATACGAATGGTCATTTGGTTCAGATTTCCGCCTATGGAAATCTGAACCAAGAAACATTCGTATGTTGGACAGAAATCTGAACCAAATGACCATTCGTATTTTAAATAATCCTTAAGTTAGGACATTCGTATGTCGAGGTACCACTGTACTAAATTACACTATGACAGCGTTTCTCAACCAGAGGCCTCAGGCGTTCGACTAGAGATGCCACGAGAGGATGCCAAAAAACTACGAATACTTGACTTATTAAAAAGCAGGGGGCCACGAGTGCTCAGGAACTCAGTGGAGGTGGGCATAAGCCATCAACGGTTGAGAAATGCTGCTCTTGAATGATATAAGTTCATTTATTCAAGAACTTGGTCGTATGCAATCGATCCAATCTTTGTAGCCGTTCTTAACTTAGCGTATTTCCAATGCGGGAATCTCTGCTTCATTTCATAGGTCGGGAGTAATTTGGTGAGCGGCTGCCAAGGCTTGTAGTGGACATCGGAGGAAAAACCTAGCATTTTGGCGTGGCGGTGTTGCGGATGACCGATGGTGGCCACGCTAGCATCTACATCGATACCTGAAGACATAAGAATATTAAGAAAAGCTTCTCTTGAGATGCGATAGTGTTAGCGCATGCAAGTTCCGAGAACGCACCTCAATATGCAAGGAAAAAAGAGAATGAATACCTTACCAAACAAGAGCCCACAAATTCTAACTATGAATGGTGTGTATATATGGATATTTATATCCTCATTTAAACGCTGATAAAGTCAGACCTTTCATATTCTTTTTAGAGAACGTGAGGAATGAAACGTGAAACTGCGACACTACATCAACAATGTTCAAGAAAATGCTTACTATTTACTTATAGTCATTCTAACCTGAGCCGTAATAAGCATCAGAATCAATTTAAACATTTTACTCTAACAATTAGAAAACCTAGAAGTGCATATTCGATCGCGATATTAGAGTTGAAGAATAACAAGAACGATTCAGAAACAGCTGAGAACAATTGTAATAATAGCCAAGGTGTTATCGATCGCTGTGTCCAAAAATCATTTTCGAAGATACGTTTTGAGGATAAACATAATCCATGTAAAACAACTAGAAGTTTAGCTCTTGACCTCAACTCACCTCAATCTATTATCTGCTGCCATTTAGAAAGGAAAGGAAGAGGTTGCAAGCTGGGAGTGTGGGCTCCTCATGTACTTCGTTAAAAGAATCAAGATCGTGTATTCTTTGCGATGTCTTTTTAAAGACAGAAATGATCGATTTCTTAAGCATATTGTCACAAATGAGTAATGGGTCTTTCATAAAAACGTTTAAAGCAAATGGCAGTGAATTAACGAGGATCAACTGCTGCAGTCTACCACAAAGGTGTTTGCCATGGGGTCTCCTCGTTATTCTCCATCTCCAGTTTTTAATTGCAATTAGACACTAAACAAATATTTGTACTGTCTACGCTACGCTCTAGGTCTACGCAATATTTGTACTGTCCACGCTCATACGTTCGTATGAAGTCTAAGAAAAGCCCTACTTAGGAGAAACGTTGCGCTTCTTGATGATAGAGCAAATTCTACATA
The DNA here is from genome assembly GCA_006783055.1 of Trinorchestia longiramus. Classification (NCBI taxonomy): domain Eukaryota; kingdom Metazoa; phylum Arthropoda; class Malacostraca; order Amphipoda; family Talitridae; genus Trinorchestia; species Trinorchestia longiramus. Next base: position 150,650 of record VCRD01000547.1, read on the forward strand.
TTTGTAATACGCCATGAAACGTCAGCATCAAATTTTGCAAAAATCAAGCAAGAAAATATACACTAGACTTAGGCTGGTCTGATATACATTCACAGTTTTCACTAAGCCTCGTACTAAGAAATTTCCAACTTTTTTTATTTATGACCCAAGACTCTGAATTGTAATAGAAAATTAAAGGAGACAAAGTAAAAATGTTCGTGGACAATTTCTTGATGTCAAAACAGGCTGAAATTTACCTTCGGTAAACTCCTTATGTATGTATAGCATGATGACCACTGAACTTTATCTCTGTCGGTCACAGATTCACCGTACCTCTGCAAGTAAGAAACAAGAACGTAACATTTACACTAACCTGCGAAGTGACGCTTAACAATGGTGTCCTCGAGGTGGCTGTAGGTCACCACCGCGAAGGGGGCGTCAGGTAACAGCAGGTGGTGCACACACTTGATAGCACAGTCCAACTCGTTAGCCTCGTTGTTAACTAGCATGCGGAGTGCCTGCTCAAATAGCGTGGTATAACACACATGTCCTGGTATTAAGCGAGGGAAAATACCATTTAATATTTAACACCGAAAGAAATTTTTTTATTACGATCAAGTTAATACATGACATATGCATTAACATTAACAACAACAAAGCAACAACCTCAAGCTTTCATTGAACAATAAAATTAAAAAAATTAGAAGCAAGAATAATGATGGCAAGAAATGCATACTATTATTGCTAAGACAAACGTCTTAACAATAGTAGCATGGAAATAATGCAGAAACTGGATAAAACGAGTATAAGATCCTCTATTTAAGAATAACCTCAGATAGCTCGTTCATTAAACATTAATGTCACATAGGCTTCACTTGTCTCACTGTTAAAATTGTCGGGACAAGATTTCATAAGATCGCCAAGTTTTTTTTCCCAGTTGAATATTTATATAAGGTGTTTTATCGCTAAGAAATGCATTGTTTGATAATACTCAGTACGGTGGTTTGTTCTCACAATAATTCGGGCAAATATTGTGCTCGAAACCTTCGTGGATTACAAGATGATTGATATGCCATGTGAGAGCGGGCTTGTGTGGAAGTGAAAGGCAAGTGTCAGAGCAACATCATTATTGTCGTACATGGGACTTCAGTATTGAACCAAGAATGGGCCAAACGGCTCGTTCCTATTGCCTTATTCTATTCTACTATGGTGCGAGATGAGCTGAGGGAGAAAATTAAGAGCAATTATGGGTTATGGTGAAAGATGAAATATGTTGGGAAACAATGAAAGGTGCTATACACAACTTGGTAACCATGTCAATTTAAAAGGTGTTTCACTGACTTCTACGAAAGACTAAGATTGCAGTTACACATTTTTGTTACAGGATACCTCAAAATTGCGGTTTCAGCTGTAGTAAGTCAGATGCACTAAAAATGTAGGCCAAATGAATTCGTTTTCTTACGCTGCAGAATTAAATGAGTTTTACAGAAATGCAATTTTTGGTAACTTTTCAAGGTTCCTACCAAACCTGTCTGCGAAATTGACGACGAAACACAGAATTCACACAAACCTCCCAAAAACTAAATATCATGAAACTATTATGGAAAGCGTTGCCACACTTCCATAATTATTGGTAAAAACCGTTTGAATTTAATTTCTAGTCACAATTCTTAGTTATTCCAAAAGTACTAGTCAAATGTATAGCCTACGCCCTAACTTCATTGGACAAATAAAAAACTTCCCGCCTCAATTGAAAAGCCTTTCGAAAAATAAAAATTTTGCTCCATTCCTGTCCAGTCCGTCTCTAAAAACAGTCTTGGAACCGTCATTCATCTTCCCATGAAGTCACTTCCAGAGTTTCATTTGTTGCCTACGCTCCTAGCAAGCTACTCACCCTGAAGGTGGGAGCAGTACATGCATGGAAGGCGGCTGCTAGCGTAGTGCTGTCGTGCGCAGCTTCCTCCTCAGCATTTAACTGGTCCAACTCCTCGTCATCAGAGGGTGATCCGAAGTCTTCTTCTTTGCCCTCCACTATCTTGATGAGCTGGTGTAGGTCTCCAGTCGTCCTGATGTCCTGCATGTCGTACCTAACTTGCACAAATAATAATTTTACACATGAAAATTAAATTTTATTTTCATTGTATTAGGATATGGGATTTTACGCATACTGAGAGGTGTTAAATCATGCTACAAACTTGAAGTCACAATCACAGTGTGCAAAAAATCCCATATCCTAATCCACAGCAAATAGAATCTATTTTCCATGCACTCGCTGTTTGAAAAAGTAAAGTGATATTTTATAGCCATTCATCATACATAATGTGTTAGGAGTTATTCAAAATAAATTGTTTGTACATTAAAAATACTCAACCGTAAATGGTGAACAAATACTGTATCTGTGTCACAGCAGGCAACATTCGATTGTTCACACGGACAAAACTAAAATGATATTCCTATACAAAACATACACCAGCGCTCCCACATTTCTGAAGGGATGGAAAAAATAAAGCCCACCTAATTTTGCTTGCAGAAAATCAAGCAATGAATTCCTCCCCCAACATCACAGCTAAAAAACTGATCACATATTTCAGCGTTCTTTCTCAAAACAAAAAACTCATTACTTGCAGCCCATTACAGGCTCTAACCTCTTTGCCCTCCTCACAGCCACGACTACATACTTCAAAATCAAACTTGGTTACAATGATTTTTCTAGACTATTCTTTCGGATCCATTACTAGCTGCGCGTCTAGTCTAGACGGCTAGTGTACCAGAATACAAATATTACTTAAAGCAGTCACAAAATATTCATCTAACATTGGGGATGGGACGAGTGTCAGTATCAGCCAGCATCAGCCATTTTTGTGCAATTGGTCTCTTCCAAAAAATATATATCATCATCAGTTATATTTTACTAGTTTTGGTTGTAGCATACACATATGCTTATTTAGGTCATTTTCGTGACATGATAGCACATTCAAAATTAACTACAGCCGTAGAGAAATCTCTTAAAAAAAATCTCCTTCGATACTTCTTTACTATTATCATACTTTCAAAATACCTGAGCTGGTTTAAAAGCGATCATTTCCTGCGAATAAATTCATTATTACAGATCGGGTTGAAAGGACTAGTGTACACGAGTAGTATCAATGTCTTTTTTTCCTCTTTCCCGCTAAAAAAAAATTTGAGTGCGTACAATTAATCAAATTAATGAATGATTTTTCAGGCACTACCAAATCAAAGCTCCCATTACAGACAAATTACACTGCTTTATCATCGTAAACCCTCACCACAAACGCTGTCCGGACTTGCGACAGCACTAACGACATACTAAGAATCACTTCACAAACCATGTCAGAAATATTTCACTGGCTCCGCAACGTACGTATTATACAGACTATTGCCAATGATAGCATACGGCTCACTCTGTGCTCCTTGTTATTGAAGACAATGGACTAACCTTGCCTGCACAATTGCTTTTGCGATTTTTCCAGCTTTCTTATTTTGTCCGTAGATTTTGATGACTTTGTAGAGCGAGTCTTCATCGATGTGGTTGAGAATGTGTTTAGCAGAGGGCTCACTGTTGAGGAAATCAAACATCAGAATGCGTTATGGAAACAAACTAAAACCTCTCAACAAATTTCATCAGTTCGCATGCTCAACGTACATGATATTGACACAGAGTATAAATCCTTCAATAGTCTTAATTTTTCATTCACATCTTTTGTGTTGAATACAAAATGGAAATAACAAAGCATGAAGCATAAACTAATGTTATAATAATACTAACAGTCACATCTCAATCCTTAAATTTATAAATGAACAGATGTTAAAGTTATTCATTCTGAGTTTTCACTAGAATAGAATAGAATGAGGCTATAGGAACGAACCTTCTGGCCCATTCTTGGGTCGGATAATTACTTCGATAATTATTCGGTTGTTTACCCAAGTCCCATGCCGTAATACCCAAGTCCCATGCCACTAGGGTTGCACTAACTGACATTTAGTAAGACAGAATAATCATTAACAAATCATTCAGTAATATAGAATGAATGAAATAGACTGAAGAGAAATAATTTCCAGTTTGACGATACACACGACACAACTGTCGTCATGAAGAAGGCAGTGACATAAATTGCGCTATTCTGCTGTAAGACTGATTTTATTTTCGTAAGTGCTCAGTAATTAACATCTTACACTGCGGAAAGACCAATGCCTACTTTGTGCGAGAGCAGCACCGAGATTAAGAGAGCTACCTCACACTTAGAAATAAAGAAAAGGGAGATAGGAACATAAGTAAAAGTCTCCGAGCAGGAGCTTATCCAACAAAGATTAGCGACCCTGAAGAGGAAAATGAACCGGAACTTGAAGGGGAATATGAAAATAAAAGCCTACTCGATTTAATATATCCTACCCATAAAATGTTGTTACAATCCCCCGCTGTAAAACTTACTGAACGTAGGTAACTCAGGATATCTGAGGAGCCCCATGCTTTCTCAGAAAGGTAGTTACGACCGACAATTACAGCATATTCATTTGAGAAACACTGGACAATTTTTTGCGTACACTCTGTGGACCACTGCATGCTAAAGAACAACACCTTTTAGGGCACTCGCCATCCCCGTGGGAAAAAAATTCAGTGATTTTTCAAGATTGTTTCAACCTTCATTGATATTTTGTTATGACAGAGGAGATACGTAACTCGTGGTTAAAGAATAAAGCTTTTTTAACCCATTTATGCCCAGTGTTGCGTTCAAGCAACAAAATAACACTTCACTTTTCTCAACCACCTAACCAAACTATGCACTTTACAGAGACGGAATTGCTTTCAGTAGCCTCAGTATATTTGTACTGAGAGGATATCACGTGTCTGTTAGGTCTACATCATTAAACCTTCAATAATTACCTGACCTAACCTAACCTGACCTAACCTTCAATAATTACGAATGTAAATGGGCACCTAACCCAACTTAACCTGACCTAACCTTCAATAATAACGGGCGTAAATGGGTTAAGTCCGAAACTGGAATTACACTTTATCAGTTTGAACTTCTGAACGAAGACTTGAAATTTTAGATCTTTAAAGCTGCAATTTTGCATTTGAACGAAACACTAACCAACAATTTAAATTGTACAATTAAAGTGAATTTATAGAGCTCAACAAAGAACATCATATACTATATTCTTCAGAAAGACCTTTCTCCTGTCACCTGCTCCTTCATAGAGCCGTTCCTCTTCAAAACAACACCGAGACCCTGACTCTTACCTACTTGTGTCCCTTCAGAGACCGTTACTCTTCACGACACACAGACCCTGACTCTTACCTACTTGTGTCCTTTCACAGAGACCGTTACTCTTCACAACACACAGACCCTGACTCTTACCTACTTGTGTCCCTTCACAGAGACCGTTACTCTTCACAACACACAGACCCTGACTCTTACCTACTTGTGTCCCTTCACAGAGACCGTTACTCTTCACGACACAGAGACCCTGACTATCACCTGCCCATGGTGTTCATCCTAAGGTCGATGGGCTCAGACGAGCTGTTGAAGAAGCCTCCCCTACGAGGTGAAGTGAGCTGGGCATGAGACAATCCAGCGTCCAGCACTGCACCGGACAACATGCCTGCAGTCACTCCGAGGTTGTACAGAGCTTCAACTGTGTCACTTCAACAAGCACAATAATTAATACACACGTCTTACAGGGACTGATACTACAAAAAACTATAGTTTCATACAATCTAGAAGAATATATAAAAGGTAACATTTGTGTGAACAAAGCCCAGACAAAAAATTATGATATTCTTACTTGCCATATCTCATAGAGTAGGGTAAAGCGTATAGCAAAGGCTCTCTCCGTAGAGGTATGTAATTCAAGGAACAATAGTATGAATCATAATTGTTACCCTGAGACCAGACGTACCAGGTTAAAAGAGCATTTAGCCCAATACAGCTTGTCTTGCACCAAGACATGAACAAAAGCAATCGTCAAAGTCAGAGTTTACTAAAATGACATGACGGTACATTGTTGAAAAGTTGGTGACAGTGAAACATGAGACCTACTTCATATCAATATAAACGCGAGTTTCTTATCCCGAACTAAGAAAATTATTAACTTAGGATTCATGAATTTTTCAATAACATATAACAACCCTTGCGTGAAAACGGCATATTTAGATTCGTGTAAAAGTACCAGTCTTACATTTGAGAACATTCAAAAACATTTGTCCGAGAATTAAGCAAAACCTCAGTTCACTTTATCCCTTCCTTATTATAATAATACACTTTCGTAAACCTTTAAATAGGACAGGAAGTTCATACCAACTAAAATAAATTTTATTGAGAAAAGTACTAGTGAAAATTAGTACCAATTCTACTCATTTTCAGTAGAAATAAGCCAAAGTCAAATACATTGAAACCAAACTACTCGTATGTTTTCCTATTTTTCTTAGCAGCCACCGTGGTCAAGTGGTCTGCGGCCCGTGTTCTGTATCGGGTCTCTGCTTCATGTAGAAAGACCACGGGTTCGAACCCGGCCAAGGACACGAGTTGTTTCTCGTACGCCGCGCCGTGCACTCAACCCGCTTAGCACTCAACTCCCCGCCCATGAAGACGCCCATCAACCTCCCGGGATCGTCGCATGGAGCTCACCATCACCCTTGCTCTTAGAATGTTAACCTTAATAATTTGAAAAACCAATGTACTAATGTCTATGTACTGTGTACTCGATTGGAAATAAAGATTGTTTTTTTTAACCACTTACAGGTGCATTAATTTTCATCGTACTCCCCTTAGTGTGCATTCATTGCCGATTTTCCAAATGTCACTAAAGTTTTTCATGTTTATATATTACAAGATTGCATATAAAATAACGTATGGCGGTTATTGACAGCAAGATAAGAGACAAAAACAATAGGGAAACATTGAAAAAATAATTTTTCTCTGTGGTAAACTATAGGGGGTTCAAAATAAACTAGGGTGTCAATTGAGTGTATCCGTAGGATGAGGATATGCGTGGGATGCGTCAATTGAATGCATGTGCATCCGTCCATAAGTGGTTAAAATATATTATCAAAAGGTTTACAGGCATAATAGAGCCAAAATATAAAATACAGAAACCTGAAAATTTTTAAAATAGTAATACAATGACCTTTTAAAAACATACCTATATTTTATGTTGAGAAAACACAGCCGTTTTGGATACTTTTTACGTAGTTTCGCAGCATCCTCTTCACATTTGTAGTCTCTGTCAATAGCGATCACTCTGACATGGGGATCAGCAAGAAGAATTTTTTCCGTGTGTTTACCAGATCCAAAAGTGAGGTCCAAAACCACTCCCCCACCTTGCTTTGGCACCACCAACTCAGCGATTTGGTCGCCATAAATACCATCCCAGGAATGAGACTGTCCATCCTCTACAATGGGTTCGAAACGGTCTACTTTTATGTGACGAATTTGACACGTGTTCAGCTGATGAGCGTGACTAAAAGATGATGTCAAAAATGAGTGCTGGATTTGAGACTCGCTATTGAAGCGAGAATGACTAGGAAAACTCGGGCAAAATGATGTAACAGCAGAACGGAGTTGACAATAAAACCTACTCAAATGAGGTACGTTTGTCAGTTGATGTGTAATTCCCCGTTTTAGAAATTGTGAAACAGGTACAGGTATGGCAACCATCTTGTAAGCACTAGAAGATGAAAACTGCGACTAATAAGTAGTTCACTCAGAAATCAAATTATTCAACAAATTGATTTCAGCTGCAAATTTATTGACACGTACAACAATGTCAACTAAACGTGTGCTAAACAAAATAAATCTAGTGAACCTATCCTTGAAAACTTATTTTAGATGTTGGCGTTCGTATTCAGAAATTTTTTTGAAAATATTCTGTTGAGTGTTGGCAGAATTATTTCTTGTTTTTATGAGGCACTAATTTTTCATAAAAAGGTTTACTTTCATAGCGCATTTGAGCCAAAAATTCGTTGGATAACAGCCCCTTGCACTCTTCCTGGGTGAGACCGAGAGATGAACTGGAGTAAAGGCGAGGATACCTGGAAGAAGAGCAAAGGTATGTAAAAGCTAAAGGCAATCCAATTAATACAATCATAATTTTTTTCCAACATTAACCCTAGAGAGACCAATAAGTTTGTAAAACATTGGAGATCATGTGGGCCTGTCATGCCTTGTCACGTTTTCCTTGTTTATAAAGAACTATAATTGCTAAATTTATAATAACCGATGTTTTTGACGTCTTTAAATGAATTAGGTTAATTTAAACAAAAAATTAACCTTTCTTGAAAACAGGCCGTCTGATTGGCGGTTTTTCTACGGTTCAGAATCATTGAACAATCCACCAAAGTATTAATTAACAGCAGAGATGAGAGGAAATAAACTCCTGCATGCATTCCACTCAATGAGGATATCAATAAGACTGCTCTGTACAAAAACTACCATAACAAAATAAATCCAAGTTTCAAGACATGCCACTCTGTGCTACATAAATACCACACAACGTCCACATAACAGTACAAGCATTAACATTCAATACCTACCCACAAAAACACGAAGTTTTATGCTTTTCAACTTCTGTACTAAATATTATCCTTCCAAACTTGCTTCGACTACTGTGTCTATTGTGTATATGTTGTGTATAGTGAGGTGGTCTGTGACTCTGTAGGTGATAATTTTGTCGAGGAATTTTCCGTGGGGGTCGAGAAGTGATATTGGGCGGTAGTTTTTTGCCTCGTGTTGTGAGGTGGACGGTTTAGAGAGGAAAATCATGAGGGCATGTACTAATTTGATAGGGAAATATCCTGCGGAGATTGCGTTGTTGAATATGTATAGTAGGTACTGGAGCATATTGGAAGGGAGTTGTTTCAGGTGGTGCGTCGTGATTCTTGTGTGTCCTGGAGCTTTTTGTGAAAATGTTCGTAGTGCTTGTTGGAGTTCTTGGAATGTGAAGGCTGGAAATTAGGGGTTGTTTAGGCGGGTGATGTCTGCTGTCTCGTGTGGTTTTAACCGTGGTGTGATGTCCGTGATCTGTGTTTCAATGTCGTGAGTGTGGTTTTCGTCGAATTTGTTGTCGGGGTCGTCGACACTTGAGTAGATGTTTGACCAGTGTTCTGAATAGGGGTTCTTTCGGGGAGTGGTAGTAGATGCCGTTGAGTTTGATGTAAGTTGTGTTTTGTTTAGTGTTGTTGCTTAACATGGGCTTAATGGACGACCAAAATTGTTTGGGATTATCATTTATTTTCATGTTCGTGATTGTGTGATTCCATGTTGTACTGTATATGCGTTTGTACGTTTGTTTTATTTGATATGAGGTTTACGAGTTCGCGGTACAAGTGAGGTGAGTGTCCGTGTCTTCTGAGGTGGTTGCAGATGCGATGGTGTCTTGTTTGGAGCAAGAGTGTTTCTTGTGTTGGTTTGATTCCCGGGATTGTTCTGTGAATGATAGTTGGGATTGCTAGGTTGGAAGCTGCGTTGATGTCTCTCTCAGTTCGACAGGTGGTTATGGATCTCTTCTAGAGTCGGTTGGGGTTCTTGTAGTACCGTGTGTGGTGGGGAGGCTTTTGTATTGTGTCCAGTTCGCGTTGTGGAAGGATGGGCGTGGGCGGATAGGGATTTGGATGAGGTTTGCAGTGATGGTTGCTATTATAGGGGTGTGGTCTGATGGGGTGAGCAGCCCTCGTTGTAGTCTTATGTTGTGGAATGTTTGAGTGTTTGTCAGGACTATGTCGGGGCTGGTGGTAGAGTTATAAGTGAGCAAGGTGGGAAGGTTTGGTCCAATCTGCATACATCTATTTTTATTTATGAGCGAGTTATTGCTTTCCTTTCATGTTTGTGTAGTTGTAGCCAAGTGTAGGATGCTGTGCGTTCATATCGGCTAGGTGGTAGGTAGGATTTTTCCGTCTGAGTAGTGTGTGCATGTCGATGTAGTTGGTGCGTGGTGGGATGTAGGTTGTGCCTGTGGTGATGGAGCCTTGCGGAGTGTCGACTGTGACTCCTAGCATGTCTGAGTGGAAATTGTCCTGTAGTTTGAATGGGATGTCTTTTTTGATTGCTATGGCTGTACCTGCGTGTTGTTCATTAGCTTTGTTTGCAGCGTATGTGTTATAGTTTCATATTTTGATGTGGGTGTTATTTCGTAGGCAGTGAGCACTGAATAGCATTATGTGTGGGTCGTATTGTCGGTAGATGTTACATAGTGCTATTTTGTTGTTTTGCCAGTTTTGGACGTTATGTTGGATAATGGTGAGGGATTTTATGTAATTATGTGTACCCATTACGTTGCACGTTTTGATCTTTTGTGCGTCAGGTGTTTAGGCGAGTGCGGGATTTCGTCGAAATCTTGTTGCGGAATTGTATAGATTGGGAGTTGGTTTAGATGTATTTTATTCACAGAGATCTGTTCCAAACTTCGTTGGGGTCTCCTTTTCCTATTTCGACCTCGATTTTCGGGTTGTTTTTTGAGAGTTCGGTGATGATCCACTCGTTAGTGGGGTGTGTTAGGATCGGCGGCTGTTGTGTTGCGCTTTTGACAAGTGTAGCTTCGAGTTCGCAGGTGTTTATCGGGAGGAGAGCAGGCTTTCTTTCTTTTCTTTGTGGTTTTCTTCTTTGGGTGTGTTTCCCATGGTAGTTCAGGTTCTGTTTGTCGTTCGTTTCGGTTGACGATTGTTCCGATTCCGATTCCATGTCGTGGTGCGTGGGGACTGTTCCAGTGTTTGTATTAGAGGTAGCAAGGGGTGCAGGTTCAAGGTTGGGGTTGATAAAGAGGTTGAATATTTTTTGAGAATCCCTGTCGGGGAATGAGGTGTCTATGTTGAAGTTTCTTTTCAGAGATTTTGATAGGATTGATCCGTAGCTTTCTGTTTTGACCAGGCTAGCGATGTGTGCTTCGATAACCAGGGCAGCGAGTTTTATGTGCGTTGCTTGAGAGTGTGAGAGGTGTCGGTTGGTTCGTTTGTTGGATGGCAGTTTTTGCTCTGTCTAGGTATGTGCGGTTGTTTTTCTCCGTCTCGTGATTTTTTTGGTTTTCGTTTTTCTGGTGTATAACCTGTTTCCTGTATGGACAGGTTGCTGCGAGAGTGAAGTGTTGTTGGTTGCAATTTAGGCATTTTTTCGTAGGTGAGTTGCATTGTTGGTGTGTGTGTTAGTGTGATGCGCATTCGGAACAGCTGGATGTTGTGGAGTGGCGTGATTGGTAAGTGGCGTGATTATCAAATTTGTAACATTTGCAGCACATCAGGATGCGAGTGTACTTCTCGAGTTCTATCTGTGAGAGTGATTTTGGTGTTGAACATCAGTACGCCGTTTTGAAGCCGTACTATAATGGGGGTTTACCCATACGGTCTGAAGCCTTCCAGTACACTAGGCGCTACTACTTCTCAGCAACATTATGAAGTGGGAAATGGGGTAGAGGTAGAGAAAGAAGGTTAAAGTAGACTGGCAATCGATTCACCCTTCCGTTATTAGTGCTGTGTTTTAGCACGTTAGTCCGGCTATCACGGGGCTCTACGTATCGTAGAGTTACGAGTACGGAGAAGGGTGTGGGTTAGCACGTGACACGGCCCGGACTTTGAATATCTTTGACTTTGAGTATCCCTTTTCAGTATCCAGTTGTGCCTGTGTATTCTTCTTTCGACTTCGGTAAGTTTGAGGAAAATTCCTTCTTTTGTCTTCACGGTGAGATATCGAGCAACCCTCGTTATATACGGCGGTTAGCTGGGTTCTGCTGCCTGAGCGTGACCGCTCATTGGTTAATGTCGTGCTTCTGGACGTAACGGGACCTAGCCTCGTCGCTGGATTCACTTCTGTCATGTTTGCTCATTGGTCGATGAAGCTAGCCTCATCGGGGTATTTATTTGTAGTGGAGCCATGCGACGCCCTACAAGTGCTAATAATTTCCCTTTACATAGGAAACATATTTCTTGTTCAGTTGTTCATTACTATCAAAATACTGCAACACAAATATCATTAAATTTTATAGTGGAATAGAATTAACATTTTTAATATTTAGCATCAAATTCAGAAATATTCCTTAGCATTTATTTTATCATAATACAGTTATGAAAATATTATTCAGGATATCTCTCTCTAACTATTAACACCAATACCAATAACAAACCTATAACATACCAATAGCAAATTGTGTCTACTTACCATACATGTGGTACTGTATAGAATAGAATAGAATGAGGCTATGGGAACGAACCTTCGGGCCCATTCTTGGGTCGGATAATTACTTCGATAATTATTCGGTTGTTTTACCCAAGTCCCATGCCGTATTTCTAGCCGCGTCAACCATGTCGGCAGCGGGATTCGAACCAGGGTCTTCCCGCTCGCAAGCAGATTCGCTCACCAGTCGACCAAGTGGCTGGTATACTAATATAACATCTCATGCTGACCAAGTATGCAACAAACAGAAACATACACCTAATCTGGCAGACAGGAAAGCTGATAAGAGGAAAGGAAAACCAGGCCAACAAACCAGAAGTATAAAACCAAATCATAACCAACATGTCTAGCACATCCTCAAGGAACCTGAACAATCTTAGATCAATTAGAAAATGACTCAATACATATAACATTACATGAAATGAATATTTATGCACAAAAATATCATATTGTACATACTCTTCTTTGTATTTATCTTTAGAAATTCTGAGAAGACTTGAGGCAATGAAGCCACACTTTTCTTCATCTACAGAAGTAGCGGCACCCAAACGAAAAGTTGTTGACAGACGATGGCGAATGTACTCTCCCAAATCCCTGCAAGAAAATTTAGTATTAGAAAGCTCAGAGTTCACTACACTGTGGTCATGACTTGCATGAAATGGAATTTGAACTATAGAATCAACTTCAAATCAAAGAAATGGTGACACTGTTGACAATTTAAAGCCTAAGCTAATAGGGGAGAAAGAGAAATTAATCTGAAAATTATTTAGACAAATGCTAAAAAAATCAATATTGTAACAAGTACTCTGATGTAAAAGTAATTACTGACTTGAGTAATTTCTTACAAAAATCAAATGATATTGTTCTTAAGAATCAATATCTACATTTCATCATTGTATTGTTACTTCATTGGGTAATGAGCTACAGAGGTTCTTCTTTCTAAGTACATGTGTTTTAAAATAGATAAAATGCATGCTGAAAAATTAATTTCATTTGATCAATTACAGAGAAGAAACACATGTTTAGTATGTCATACTCTTATTTATCTGTGCTTCAGTTCTTCTTATAGAGTAATAGCACATAATAATACTATTAAATTTTTTACATATATTTAAAAAGAGATACAATATATCCAACAATATATGAACTAAATTAAAACCATTCATTTCAACAAACCAAATTATAGGTACAATGAGAATGTAATTGACATCTTTTTAATTTGAGTGAGCTGCAATTCTAACTTGCAACTATTGGTCTCCCTATGACAGTAGCATTAGATAAGTTTGCCCTAGCAACTCCAGGACTAGGACATGCTGTGTAGAGGACCAAGAAAAGCTAGGTCTAGTAATGTTCATTGTATTTAGGCAAAATAGCTTAATTTAGGTCACATGAACTGCTATTGCAAAATGAGATATATCCATAAATTACAAAATTTATACATAGCCTAAGTCAGCATAATATTTAATATAAAATCTCAATGCAAATTACTTGCCATAAACTTCTTTGATTCTTTCAAATCTGCTGGGATGCACATGTCCCACTGATGTTCTTAAAGCCTACCAGAATGTATTTGTCCTAGGAACACATTTGTACCACACCCATAAAGTTCTCTTAATCATGCTCATATTTACTGCATCCTAAGTCCAAATGTATCAGGTTGTCCAGACAGTTTGTGCCGATTTTTAGTAGTTCATCTTTCGACTTGTTTTAGAACATGTTTGAGTCCAGAGAATAAGATTGACTACACTTCCATTTAGAGAACAGTTTAAACTATCTATTCATGGAAGAAGGTTTACAATCCTATAACTTGTGTTAATTCTGTATCCCTTTAAAATGGAAGATAAAAAGATTCATTTTTGACACTTAATAATTTTCTTTTTTCATAATGGGAAAAATGTCTCACAAGCAACCAAAGAAACATTTGCAGTTTACAGTAATGATTCTGTATCTTAAAGAACTGTAAGGAAGTGGTTCGCAAAGGTTCAAGCTGGAGATCGTAGCTTTATTGAGAAAGAACGATCAGGCAGACCATCCACCACAGATGACGACCAAATCGAGTCATTAATTGAAAATAACCCACATTCCACAACCCGAGAATTGGCAGAATGCCTCAACCTATCAAAATATGCCTTTCATGAGCACCTGGTCAAGCTTGGCTTCACAAATCGCTACGTTTTGGTGCCATACGAGTCGAGTGAGAGGAATCTTTTGGATCGCGTTTCCATCTGTGATCTGCTTAATAAATGGAGTGAAACTGTGCCTTTTTTAAAAAAAATTGTGACTGGGGATGAGAAATGGATTATCTACTTAAATGTTTAGAGAAAGCAATCCTAGAGTAAGTGACATGAGCCACCCTTAGCCATCCCAAAAGCAGATCTTCACCGTAAAAAGTTATGCTTTTTGTCTGGTGGGATTGGAAGGCAATTCTGTACTACAAGCTTCTCCCAAGTAACCAGACAATTAATTGTAAAAATACTGCTCACAGCTGGATGAGTTAAACACAGCAATTCAAGAAAAACATCCAGAATTGGCCAACAGGAAAGGTGTTGTGTTTTAACATGTTAATGCAAGACCACACGCTTCTTTGCAAACCAGATAAAAATTGCTGCAATTCGGCTGAAATGCGTTGCTACACCTTCCATATTCACCAGATATTGCCCCTTCAGATTTCCACCTATTCAGGTCTTTGAAGAATAGTCTTAATGGTAAAAATTTTAATTCTTTGGGTGACATAAAAAGATACATTGAGGAATTCTTTGCCATAAAATCACCAATTCTGGGAAGAAGGTATTTTTAGATTAGAGGATAGATGAAGATATATTGTGCAACAAAAAGGTTCATATTTGGTTGATTAAAAATGTAATAATATATATTTATTGACCTTTTTCTTTCCCTTAAAAAGCAGCACATACTTTCTGGACAACCCAATACAATTGTTTCCTCTACTCCTCTGTCACACTATATACATAATCTATTATTCCCCTCATTCCATCTTCACGTGTGTCTATTCACACTTAATACCTTGCACCTGATAGCAAACAAGTTGGCTATCAAAACTTCCATCATGGAACATTTCAATATTTGATACATTCTTATAAACACACAAAGTTATGGTAGTCTTTCCAGTCATACTATACTTCTCTTTGTTCAAACCCTACTCTTCTGTTAGTCTTTCAATTTAGTCATCCATAAGTCTCCTAATCCTAACATGAACAATTGTGTGAATCTGTAGCTTATTTGCACACCCCAGTAAATTTTCTCTTATAGTCTTTCAATCAAATTTCATTAAGGAATTTGTTTTTCCATATTTTAACTTGTGTTTGCTCAATTCTCACTTCATGATTCAACATAACCTTTATCATTCTTTCTGAAAACAGACTTTGCCCTAATTTTCAATCACAAATCAACTAATGATGAACTTGATGCCATGCACCAAGCACTGATAGAAAGATATAAAATTATCTCCTGAAATATTCAACAAATAAAACTACAGATAAATTCTACCTTAAAAACTTACTGCTTAATGTTTTTTTTAATATTTTAATTTTTCTGCAACAGACAAAATATAGGCAACCTTATTGTTTACAAGCTGTAGAACTATAATAAATAAAACTTTTGGCAACATGTTGGATATATACTGCACCCACTGCATGTAGAATATATAATTTTAAATTTTGTTTGTTCTCTTTTCTATATAAATTCACTAAAACTACTCATTCACGGTAAACTATGTGAACAAATTCAATTTTCTGTTATTAGAATAGAATAGAATAGAATGAGGCTATAGGAACGAACCTTCTGGCCCATTCTTGGGTCGGATAATTACTTCGATAATTATTCGGTTGTTTTACCCAAGTCCCATGCCGTATTTCTAGCCGCGTCAACCATGTCGGCAGCGGGATTCGAACCCGGGTCTTTCCGCTAGCAAGCAGACTCGCTCACCAGTCGACCAAGCTGGAGATCTGTTTCTTTTAGTCTCTTTTTATGTAATTCAATCATTACTTATAAACGACTTGAAAATTGTTTTGGTAGAACTATTCTGGAACAAATGCAGTATCAATTTTTAGAGTATCATAGAGGCATCAATCTAATGAATTACATAAATTTTTTTTCAATCTACAATTTATGAACGCATCTTTACCTTTAATGTTGTTGAGAAGGTTGTTTGTGGTCAATTAAGAAGTCCCTAGCAAATTAATATCCCTTACCTTCCACCAATTTTGGTTTGATCAACTGGCCAGGCTTTGAGGATTTCTACAAATTTTCGGTAGCTACTGCCGGACATCCTATTAGGCTCCTACTGGGACCTAAGAAAAGATAATTAATAGAAAATAAGCAAATAAACTGTTTATATAACGAACCTTGCACTTCGTCAGACAATATCAGTCCTGAATTTGAACCATCGAACGTCACCACAAACAATAATACCGGGCAACAGGACCACGCACCACAGCATCAAGATGTATTCTTCTTGAAGATGTCACGGAGTCACGGACAGGGACAGCAACTCAAGAACAGTCAATAGTGATAGTATAAGCATGTCATGTCAGTGCTGCAGCTGACAGACGTACACAAAATATGGAATTATTCACCCATGAGAAAACTATTTTTTCTTTTAAATATCCCATGTGCGTATTTCTGGCCTAAAAATCCTTACGCTGAATATAAAATTAAAAATACATTATTGTACTTAAACACCTGTACTAGAGAACAAACAATTTAATGTTTTGAAGATTGTTTATCAACATGAATATTAGAAAGTACATTATAGTTTTAGGATTTTATGTTTCGAAAATTTCGACTTTCTCCTATTTTTACAAGCTCAAGATGACCGGCGGGAAAATCTCGACACCGATCTCAACACCGAACTCGCCCCGAACTGAAAATTTTGAGGAATCCTGAAAAATTCTTAAAACGAACAGTTTCGTTAATTATTTTCGTCCTATGCCTCATAGAATTTTCATTTTAGTCTCAAATTAAAGCTAATAACCTCCTCTCACGGCATAATAATGAATTAACCACCCTTGCTTAACCATCCGCACTTGGGGGGATACCGTTCCTTGACACCCGTTTTCGAGTCCACTAACGATATTTATACCTTCCGGTCTACATAATTATTTCCCATCTATTCATCCCACAAACTTCATTTACATATAAAATTAAAACTAATTATCTAGATATGTGCCGTGATTAAAGTAAAAGCTCCTACAATCAACCTTTACTAGCATGAAGCACGCCAATCTGTAAAGTTTGGTTGTGCTTGGGGAATTTTTAAGCAACCAACTTTAACAAACCTAATCTAACTGCCCGTGTAACCTTACTCAAGGAGAATCAAGGAACTCGTCACAGGGACTCGGCTTGTATTCCAGGAAATTGGCACGAGAAATAGCTTGGAAATTCTTGGGATGCTTGAGCCAGTCCAGAGCATCCAGATGATGGTTAGGCCTGTCCAGCTTCAGGTAGGAGTGGCCAGTCCGGAGCTATAGCGACTGTGGCTTGAATGTTGCACCAGTACGGTAGGTAAGTAAGTGGCGTATCAGTGTGCGAGTGCAGTTGGTATAATATAGTGCAGTAGGTAGGTAAGTAAGTGAGCTCCAAGTGGCAGTGAGTGAGTGGCAGACGGTCCCCCAAATTCTGCACGTAATGGTGAAGTGATGAGCACATATACACAGATAACAACCACATCAAGTCCCATTGACAACTCTCACAATATGCCAGAGCAGAGTGCAGTAGGCAGCATTTGGTAAGGATTATTATCAAGCAACTTACCATTTAATCAAGTTCTTTGTTTCACATTCTTCTAAGACCTTCTGGTCTAAGTAATTATTTCTCATCTATTCATCCCACAAACTTTATTTACGTATAAAATTAAAGCTAATAATCTAGATATATGCTGTGGTTAAATTGAAACCTCCTATAATCAATCTTTACTAGCATGGGGCACGCCAATCCTCGACACCCGTTTTGGACTCCACTAACGATATTTATACCTTCCTGGTGACGTAATTATTGTTCATTTATTCATCCCATAAACTTCATTTACATATCATATCAAAACTAATATTCTGAACACGGGGCACGAATATATTAATAATTATATTTACCGCAATGTACCTACAAATCACAGTTGTGGTCAAAATGAACATGTTCAAACATTTTGTTATTATGCAAGAAAGTGTTTCACTGAAATACTTCATTTCTTCTCCATGTCTAGCATTGACTGGATGCGTGGTGATTTCTGAGAGTGATTTTGCTGGCCCATTTTTTTTCGCAAAAGTGAAGTAACCGTTTCTTTCAGTTCCACCACCGCTGTCAACTCCTCTCTTTTTTCTCAGGGGATGATGTATGTTGAACGCACTTGGCTTTTCTTAACCCCTCTATGCGTCCCACCAATGAGTGGGTCATCTATTTCAGGGATTACCGGGAATTTGCCCACTTCGTGCGCTTCGAGGCACTTAGCGATATGCTGCCAAATCTGATATCTGTCAAATCTTAAGAGCCAAGGGTCATCTCCTTCTGCAATAGATGTAGCAAAGGCCAGTGTGTGAAGTTAGCTTCATTGGTGCTATTTCTCACCAATGAACTCCACTAATTTTAATAAAGGGGTTCTTTTATGATACTGCTGCTGTGACCTAGACTTGAGGTTAAATAAGGCTGTCAGGTTTTAGACTCAGCTTTTATTCTTGCAGGCCAGAATGAGTAAATAAGAAAGTTCTTCGTTCTTCCACATGCAGGGGATCTTGCCAAAAGGAGGGTCCTTGAGGTGGAAGTGAAGACTCAGGTTGATCACAGGGAAGTAGTTCCAGCTGCCCGTGATTTGTGATGATGAATGGTGTTAAGTGTTAGGGAGATTGATTCAACTCAGCCTCTGAGGTGCAGAGGTATCAATATCTGTTTATTTCAGTCTTTGATTATGACTGAGTATGTGCCGTGCCTTAGTCAAGACAGTAGTGTGCGTTAATTGGTGCTGATGACTTTGTAGCTTCTAAGTGTATCACTAACAGTGGGTGAAGAAAGGAATGACGGCCGCACCTAAGCACAACACACACACACACACGAATTTTAACAGCGACAAAAGCTATTGGCACCGGGGGCCGATATTTATACAGTCCGTACCGGAAACGCGGATAGAACGCTGCTCAATGTTGCCGACATCGGTGTCCTTAGTTTTTTTGGAACACTTAGAACTGATTTAATTACCAATAAAATACATCACCATGTTGTCACTAAAAATTGTCAATACAAATGTAAAAATGAGATAATAAATGTTATAACGATCATTAGGCCGATTTCTAGTGAGATTAAGGAGATTACTCCTAACTTAAATTGTAATGCATGTGCTATTAAGGAGGGAATTTAAAAATATAGAGATGAATGGTTCATAGAGTGATATCATTCTTGCTACAAGTGCATAGGCTCCGCAACTAGAACCGTCGTCTTGATGCTGTACGGAAATGCAATTTAACCGCATTTTTTGAACAGATTCTATCGGGCGATAAACCTTTCTGTTGTTAAGACTAATAGTTGCAACTCTACGGTATATTCTAACCGTAATTCGCTTACCTCTATTAGGCTTGCTCTCCCGTTGGTGGCGTGTCTCGCAAATGATGTACGTCCTCCAGCCGTGTACAATGATGCAAATTCGACAAACTTCGACCGTGACTCACAACCTCTACTTGCGTGACGATTATCCCTAAACTAGTGTTAGTAACTGAATCTGCTTAGCCTACTACTTTACAAGTATAGATCTCCACGACAACGACTACTTTTCTCGAACAACCAACGTGCAACCTGCACCTGCGCCTCTTCGCGCGTCCACAACCACAGCAACGACACGTATACGACCGGGTTCAACCCGCAACTCAGGCTGCCCCGTGCGGCATCATCTCCCCCTCAAGCTCAGGCGTCGCCATTGAGGTGCCAATTACTAATTTATACATTATGCCACACTTTCTTAAGTACTCTTGCACATCATTACTCGGTTCAAGGTTCATGGAACACATATAATTAACAACTACATCTCCTTCTGAGACGGGTTCATGGCATACATTCGTTACTAGAGCCCAATGCAATCCACCTGGACCCATGGCATTCGAGCCATTCTTTTTGACTGTTATGCTGCATTGAGAATAATGGGTGTTGATGATTTGAATAAATGGCTGGTGAACGGAGTTTAATGATTGACGATTATATACGGCGAGTACCGAGTGTGTTGTGAAATTAGAATATTTCTTTTTGAAAAGCGTCATAAATGCATCGATTTCATCACTAGAAAACCACTGACTCGTTTCGTGAATGATTGAACTGCTTTTCATCAACAATTTAAAATCTGGACAATGAACTCAAATTTTTCCTTTCCCGCTGTGTTGATATCAGAATCTGAAGAGTCTCCAATATTGATTTCGGTTTCACTGTTTTGGTTTTTCCATTTCGGTCAATTCTCGCTCTTTTTGTGGCTTTTTGGGGGGAGACCATGAGAGGGGGCTCACTCTAATTTTTTAAGCTTTAATAAATCGCCTACGTGAATTTTGTTTTTCTTTTCCTTTTCTTCTGTGTCTTCTTTTGCTGTGGCTAAGTTCTTTCTAATTTTTGCACCGTACGATGAGTCAAAGCGTAGCTTACGCCTACACCACCGTTCGACGAACTGATCTTCATCTGTTTTGCTTGTGGATTTCTTTTTGACAATTTTATAGTCATGAGCTGATTCTATGGTTCTGGCCATAGTTTGCTTATACATTGTTGTAACAAAGGCTGAAGGTGTAATTCTTTTCTTTTGGAGAATATCTGACTTGACAATTTTGCGCCAGCCTTCTACCAAACCATTGGTCTTCGTCCCACCCTGAATTCCACACCAAAGGGGCGTAAACAGCATGCAGTATGTTAGAACGTGCTCCATCAATTCAAGTGAATAATATTCATTTTTCTTAGTTCCTTGCAAATACTTCTCTTTCTTCACTTCTTCAGGAACAGCTTTAAATTTCTTTCCGACAGCAAGATTAAGATTTTCTTTTTGAAGCAGTTTTGATACCATGTGTATTTGACATATTGTATTGCCAAATCTCATTTCAGTGTGGTTATGTTTTCACTCAAATGATTTAAATTGTTTGAAGAAGTTTTTGTGCTTTGATTCGCGTTACTCCAAGATTTATAATTAATCCAATGATAGGATATTTTCAATGATAACTATTGCGTCAGCCATCAAATTCATTGTCTAATTTCGTTTCACTCAAGTCTCTACGTTCGAGTATTTATGACGGGCATACTAAAATATCGACCAGCCATTTTGATACGGTTATTAAATTTCATGGTCTTGGGGAGAAGCTGCCTGTCGACATCTCGTTTTGTGTTCCCTATAGCAGCCATCTAATGGCTCTTGATCTTGGTCCCTCCAATCTTTGTTCCGATGTTGATCGTGTGTTTTTCATGAATAAATCTCCAAGCCGCGAAGACGATCGTATCACTACCATTGAAGAACTCCCACTAAACAATGACAACGGAAAAATAGCCGTTCCCCAAAGAACTATCAAATTTTCATGAAAAAATTGGCATATGTTATGACAATTGCAGAACACCAAAATAGTGAGAAATACTAAAATAACAGTAACATATAGCAAAATAATTGCAGGACATGAAAAAAATAAAAAGTTGAATCAAATACACATGAGATGAGAAGATTTTATGAGCACAATAGATATACATGTGTTGTAATTATTAAAATACTTAATAAAATGAAGTCCAAACTAGAAGGGTACGAATATAGCGTGTTCCTGACTGAACATTTTACATCTGAACGACATATCAGTGTTATGGGCTTAATAAATGTTGCAAATTATTTAAGTACGGTATATCAAAATGTGTTCCCAATCATATGAATCAATGTCTATAAATTAAGGTGCTTCCCTAATGGTTGAGAAGTTAGCAGCATGACTTGTACTTCAGGTCCCTAGGTCGAATTCCATGCAACCCTTGAAGTTCTTCTGCTCGCATTGCAGGTCAGGAAGGCTGACTTGACTACTGACTATGTAGACCATTTTCTCGAATTCATCCCCACGTGCCTCTGTCTGAAGTCATAAGGACAGGAACTGTTGCTGGAAGCATTATCGCTGACTTTACGACGTTTGCATTAAGAATTTGATAAAAAACGACGTATGTTTCATGTGTATTTAATTGGAATAAAATTACTTTTCTCTACGGTCAAGGTATTGCGAAATGCGTATAAATAAAAAAAATTCTGTGTTTGTATAAACAGTTTTCCTTCTTTCTTTCTGTATGTGTTAGAATTCACAGCATGCTACTAAAAGAATGAGAGAATGATACTTTTACTGGAAAGTTGAACTCTATTACATTGAAGCACTGACTGTACTGTTACTACATTTTTTAATGATGAGCCTTGAGAGACTAAACGTATCAATACAATGAACTTGGCACATCATTCATCACTACTACTCATTCTCGTTCAGTTCTCGACCTCATTTTATTAATTAGAAGTTTCCTCTGAAAATATAAATCTGACGAAAAGCCTATCTATGTGAAATATTTTCACAATTTTTCATACCGTGCATGCGTGGATATCTTCTAAGAGGCACAACAATAACGGGCCGTGCAACTGCAGAGCATTATGACCCTACTCATCTTGGTGCAGTTCACTTACCATTAGTTGGTACACCTTCACCTGTGTCCTTGATGGAGTGTATAACGTGGCTGCAGCTCACTCCAGGATCCCACGTTATGACGTTATCGTCCAGTCACACAGCGGCGTGCGTAGAAAGAGGCTGAAAGGTCAGGTGCATACATAAATTTTAAGACAGCCAAATAAAACAAGTGTTATAGTTCAAGATTTTTATAAGAATACTAAAATAATTGAATGATCACATGTGTAGCGTGATGGTACGACACGTGCGTTTTTTGTGGAGTACGAGTATATCATACTTCTGAATGAGTATTTTTGCGCTTTTTCTGGTAAATGAAGTGTTCTCTTCAGAAGGAAATTAAAATATACAGAGCTGATACGAAAGTTCAATTGAACAGATGCATGTTATCTTGAATTGAATTCTCATCACTTGTTGAACTTGTTGCACAAGGTGAATATTGGAACGTTTGTAAACTCAGAACCGGTATTCTCAGGACTTGCGAGCGCATATGCACTTACAACTTCATCAGTGAAAAAACATGAGAGAAAACTTAACCTGTACCTTAACATGAGATGCAGTCACTTAAATTTATCATTAGTCTATCTATCACCATTCGCATTGCATTTATTGTAACATATTATGGATTTACCTGGTGTTGAGTTAGCTGGGCAGGAGTTATCTAGAATACTCACAAATCACGTGTTCTCGATGAATTATTGCGTTCAAAAGTTATATTTCGCGATCACCCCTTCACTTACTCATGCCCCGTATGCGGGCTTTGTATATGTAGGGCAGCAACAAATGTTCTCTACTCTGTCTTGGGCCAGCTTCTGAATGGTTCCTCACGTGTGTTGGAAAGTCTTCAGTTACACCTCAACCATTCGCCTTCAGGTGTTCTTGGGTCACCCTCACCTGCGTTTTCGAGATGCTGTCTAATGAATAGTGCATAACAGTTCTGTATATTGGCGTGTTGCATTCTTGTTATATCACCTCATAAGGTAGCTGTAATCTAAGTAGACATGTTTTCCACGTAGGTATCCCCACAATGCCTCAAAGGGGACATAGCTTAACGTTCAGGTCCGCTGCCCATAGTTTTGGGATTCAACGCCAGCGGTTCCGATCTAATGCAACATTGAAGAAGACTCCTTTTATTTTTGAGAACCAGATAGTAACAGACGCTATCCCGCATAAAGGCTAAATAAACTTGAGCCAGGAAAATCAAAGACGCAATTTTAATTTTTGTTGAAGACCACTAAATGAAGCAAGGTATTTTCCCTTAATAGGGAGATAGTTGCGTTAAGAGAGAAGTATATATATTGTTTAGTATAACAGAATTTTTGATGGTTAGCATGACATTGTTAGAGAAGTTTCTTAATTCTTTTGGTCCTACGGCTGCTGTCATTATGTCCGAGCGCAGGACATGCTTTTTATAACACTCTCATGAATAACTCGTCCAGCTGGTACCAAGAATCGACCTCTGAACTATACAACTGCACCGCTCAAGTCTGCGTACTATGTATTTACCTACTAGGTCATATTATTAAGACATTTATTATTTGGGTGTTATTATTACAGAATAGAAAATTGCACTGCAGAAAAAATCAGTGTATTTAAAGTCATCGACGTCTCACATAAAAACTTCGTAGATTTAAAATAATTTAGAAGTCGGGTATAGAGACAGCTTCTCGTTTATAAAACTGCACGGTGTCTGGTACTGTATCTGCATATCATTCATCGACAAGCCTACTATAAGATCAAACACCCACACGTTCACCAGGCGACACATCCCCTGCCCTGCATTACAATGGCCTTGTACTCGAGCCGCTTCAGAAAAATTACGTCACTTCGATCCATGTCTTGAAATTCCACGTCTTGAAATTATTTTATTATACTTGAACTAAAGTCATCAATCTCAATACTATTTGTTGAATTTGTTCACATTAGAGAGAAGATTTCTCCGTTTATTAAAAATTCTCGTTGTTTTACTACTTGCTTCATCATACATGATTTTAGCTCACATCCGACCACGTCTAACATTCCTGTTGAATCTATGAATGTATCGTGGATAAAACTTTCATAAATAGTGAACCTCGACTCGTATCTACGTATGTTCTCTTCTCCATGTTTAACTAAGTAAACCAAAATAAGAAGATATAACTATATGATAGTTTACCATTGTTTACAATTGAACTTTCATTAAAACTGGCTTACAGCCAACTGAGTTTACATTTCCTGCCATATCACCAAGTGTCGTTACATGATAAATTGGCCGTCATTAAAATTTTGCAACTTCACCATCCTTGTTCTCAGAGGAACTATCAAAGCATAATACTTGGCATTCCATTGTAGGTCGTCATTAGTTAGAGTGACATCTAGGATGAAGAGAACAATATCGTGCATCTTCTTTGCAACAGCGTTTATTTCTTGGACTACTGCAATTCCGACCCGTGAGTTCTACTGATGCTTTGTACTTTATTTTTCACGATACTAAAATTCTTATTTAGGAACCATTTTCTTGGTCCGTTGAAAAAGCTAGATTATTACTTCCCGAAAACTCAAACAATTTTTGTAGCCATAGATATGTTTGTATTCTTCTAGACACCCTGACAGAACCAGTGTCATTTAAAATTGCTGAAATATTTGCTTAGTAAAAATTTATCATGTCTAAGTAGAAAACCTAAACACACGAAGTCTCAGAACTCTCATAAGGTCTGATGTCTCATAACTATCATACTGTTCTCACGTCAAAAAAGTTCCTTAACTGTTAATATGTCTCTCGGTTACCATCCTGCCTCATAACTATCATTGTCTTACAGTAGTGATTATATCTCACAGTCATAACTGAATGTTGACAAGTTTGTAATAAACCCTACTGCAGTCATGCATCTCAGAGCAGTCGATAAATTGAAGCATTCTCAGTGTTTACAAACTGTCATGTCTCACAGGTCTTAACGTCTCTCAGCGGTCATTTTGGGTCATAACATTCAAGTCTCAGAGCAATATTTGTCTCAGAGAAGACATTACACAGCAGAATAGTTATTGTATTTTAGAACAGAGACTATACACGTTCACAGTAGTTGTCTCAAAACAGAATTACATATACACGTTCACAATAGTTGTCAGAGCAAACATTATACATCAGAATTATTATTGCATTTCAAAGCGGAGGTTATATACGTTTACAATAGTTGTCTCGAAGCAGAAATCTTGTCTTAGAACACTAATAATGCGCAGTGAGGTTATTTTATAGATGAATTTAGTTTTTCATATGTTCAATTTTCTTCAATTCGACTTTATTAACCAAACTTTTTTATCCGCGATATATTACGGGAATAGACGATTTCAATATGTTCAACGGATTCCTACCCACATCAGGTCCACTGCAATGTTATAACGAATATATTTAGCCATTATTTCATAGAATGATCTCGTACTACATCACATGTAATTGTAATATTTTTCAGAAAGCTCTTCTGATCCCAACATGGCCTGTCCCTCACAGCTTGAAGGTTAGTTATTATGTGAACTATCAGAGTTTTCATTACTTGCAATGCATTTTCCGATGTGGTTAAAATCTATGACCATAATTAGTTTTCTTGTTTTGACTATTATTCATGTTCCTTTATTCAAATTTCGCTTAAGTGTTTCAGATTTTTCCACCACGATGATGGAGGAGTAACGTGTTACCACCTTCAGTATATCTTCCGGTGTTTTTAAACATATCCATAACATGATTTTTGACTCGCTACGGGGGCCTCGTGTGTCGAATATCTAATTGGCAGTATTATCGGGATATCTTTCAAATTTAAAAATAGTCTATCAGGTTGATATGTCCCTGAAGCAAAAAGAGATACCACTCGATTCATCGTATCGACTATGAAAGGTACTATGTCAAGGTTTATGAACAAAGCCTCGCATTATTTCATAAATAAATCATATATAAGAAATGGAGGTTTGAAAAGTTTTCAAGTAAACTATGCATTATTGTTGAATTTCGAAGAGCATCTTGTTACTCAACATGACCACGTTTAACAACCATTATGTGAGGTTACAGAGATGGGCATTTGCAACAAGGCCCTTGCATCCTATCTTCTTACATCCAAGCCACCGTTCCTTCCCGTTGAACTAAATGAGTCAATTTTCCCAACAGGTGCTGATGTTGAGTCGCTGTTGCCCGGCATTGCTGACGGCAGTATTGTGCTTGTAGACGTTCGCACTCCGAATGAGCTTTTGGAGACCGGCATCATTCCAGGCTCTTACAATGTGCCACGTAAGGCTCGCATATTCTATTACTACATATCAGAACTGTAACTTCACTCTTTGAAAAATTGGTGAAAAGTAGTTTTATTACTACAACTTGACTCCGAGTTGAGAATTTGTTTAAAGAGAAAGATGATTTTCAACATATCTGGTGTTTGATACACAGTTATTGTCAATATCATTTCTGCCCAGATGAACTAATTATCAGAAGTGTGGGGGTAAGGCCGATGTTCCTAGAAATTAAGTTATCAGGTTTCCTTTGCAGACGGTCGCTATGAAAATGAATGAAGTTACTTAAACTCTAAGCAAACAAAGACTGCTCACTTAGAAACATATAGGACGCTTAGTATAGTTTTTCTGAAAGCACTGGATGGATAGCAGGGTGAAACTTATACTCAGTGAATCAATCTACAGCTAGAAAACCTAATTGCAGTGCGTCAAAAATTGCGACTGTAAGGCTGAAAG
Organism: Trinorchestia longiramus; assembly: GCA_006783055.1. Lineage (NCBI taxonomy): Eukaryota > Metazoa > Arthropoda > Malacostraca > Amphipoda > Talitridae > Trinorchestia > Trinorchestia longiramus. Next base: position 178,164 of record VCRD01000547.1, read on the forward strand.
AAAGTTACCATGTTTTATAACTCGAGCTGAGAGCCGGAGGCAAGATACCGAGGTTCTCTTCCTCCCTGAAAAACGATTCAATTTTTACTTCAGGTAACGTGATCCGTGGGTGTATTTAGTACAGTCGCAGTGCATCCGTAGAAACCTAGGGGTCCAATATTTCCAGGTTTCTGTATACAGTAAATGAACTGAAAATGCAGTTCCAAGCAAACCAAAGCTTGCACCTACTCGATGCTGTGCCTTATGAAGGAGATCGTGCTCTGTCGTGTAGACCAGATGAATCTTTTGGGAACTCGATATCGCTTTAAAGTTTCACAAAGGTGATAGAGTCTTCATACGTATGCATAGCAGGACTGTATGTTTATTCAACTTCACTTAACACGTTGAGTGCGATACGACCCGCCGGTGGGTCACTCAGGTTAGGTTCTATAATTTTTTCAAGGCTTTCTAGTGACTGTGTGTACAAAGTAAAGATTTGCACCAGCTAGGCAATCGCAGGCAACGTGTTAACTTCTGCAACCCACATTCGAAATTTGAAAACATCTGTTGATTAGTTGAAATTATTAACATTACCCGTAATCACCTGAGACCGGGAGGAAGCTCTAATCTCAGAAATCAATTTAATTATTTAAATAATTACGATTTTTCTCAATGAACATTTGGGACCGTAAATTTATTTAAAGATAAGAACAAGCTACTCTTCTTAAGTGTCCATACATTTTCCAGTTGCTGAAATAGAGGCTGCATTTGCCCTCGAGTCTGTGGAGTTCAAAGCCCAGTATGGCTTCGAGAAACCAAGAGCGGATAAACTGGTCATTACTTGTCGCTCTGGCCGCCGCGCCACAGTGGCTTGGAACAGCCTGAAGGAACTGGGTTATTGCAAGGCCAGGTTAGTTCATCCACAGTCAGATGATCATACGGGCTATGTATCAATAGACGTCTTCACTTGTTGCTAGTATTTCTCAATGTAAGCAGAACAATTTGTAGAACTCAATTTGAATGAAAAATTGAGTTTAGTTTGCTGCTGTTTGTGCGAAACAATCTTGAAACCTGAGAACGATTGATGAAACGTTTGATTAACATTGATTTTCCTTTGCAAGATAAAAATAAAAATAAAATTTCAGTTGTTTATAAGTAATCGACTTCAAATAGAGGATGCAAGAGGTCGAGCTGAGGAGAAAGTTTGATTGTTCACATAAACGAAGTTGCTTTGTACAACTTACTTTCTTCATTCAGTTTTCAAATCTTATTGTCGAGTTGTAACAATTCCAGTAACAGATATTATTACCATCACATATTATGGTGTTAAGAAGAAGCCTAGATGAATTTGCCCTTGCTTCTTCACCTTTTTTGTGATATCTAGCATATTTATAGTTATTTATGATATTTCATTATAGACATTATTGACTTCTAAGTATATCTTACGAGTGCTTCACGCAAAAAAAATTAGAAGTATTCACAATGGAACCCAAAACATTTTACGAATTTATTGATTACAAAATTGATGTATTTTTATGCAGGGTGTACTTCGGGTCCTTCTTGGACTGGCAAGCGAAAAACCTGCCCATCCAACGCGTGTAGAAGCAACTCATCCTGTTGTAATTTCTATCGTTAACTCCACGCCATCGAAGCGCGCAAACGTTCATGTCAGTGGAGCAAAAGTAATTATTTACTTAATTTGTGCTTCTACTGGCTTCAATTTTTGATATTACTGAAGTTTCTTGTTAAAATTATGCATTGTTTTCCTGCCTCAAAGCTTTGCTGTCGATCGGGATTCCCCTGCGGTTCGCTCAGCTTCTCCAGGGTGCCGTAAAAGAACCGAACGGAAGAAAATGGAATACTGGAAATTCATATTGCTTGAGTTTTATTTACCCAGTACAAGACAAAGAGTTTAGAATATACTTCGCAACTGGCCCCGAAAGACTTTTTTAAAATTTCCTTATAGTCTGAATGTGCTTCACGACGTTTTGTGCATGTCTTTGAAATTACGGACAGCGGATATGCAAGAATGCGTCAGCACTATTCATTGTCATTCAACTACACTAACAAGCATTTGAAAAGTGTAAGACTTTGAATTCTATTTGTGCTCGGTTAAAATTAGTTGCCTACAATAGCAGAAATAACGGTAAAAAAGTTTGCTCACTTTATTAATAAATTTTTCAATAATTGTTTGTACTTATTATTTGTATGGAGTAGAAACATCGTCTTAACCCTTTTGCTGCGAAGCTCTGTGGGGCAGCAACTATTTCATGACTGAGAATTTCAGTCACGCGCAGCGAAAGGGTTAAGAAACATCTTGTTAAAATTATCGCAGAATTTTAACTACAAACGCCAAAAATAATTATGCTATACGTATTTTAATGTGCATAAAAACGCAAATTTGTAAAAAGCGTAACTGAAAAATAAACATGATATAAATAAAGCGATATTAGTCACATAGTAGTACTAGTGCTGTATACACAAAACTCAGAAAACTGAGACGTTCAAAAACAAATGCTTATGAAAGTCAAACGCCAACCAACTACAAAAACATAATTTAGAAGTAAATGACTATCTGAGAAAGATTCAGAGTTCTTTCTCGTGAACCATAATGTAGAAAAGTCAAAGAGTGAGGAAGTTATATCGTGCTAAATAAGTCAAAAAGCAGGGATCAAATCTTAAAGACTTTGACTGCAATAGGCGGAGAAGAGCTCACGCAATATGTAGGAGAAATAAGGTTAAGGTGATGAAAAATAAGGTTCTGTTAGCCGTCTAACTGTTCAAGTTTGTGATGGATTATAGTTTTATTGCCAATACGGTGTACAAGTAATTTTTATGCAGTTCCAAGTGAACAGCATTTTCTTGGTTGCACAAATGGGCTTGTTTTTTCTTACCATATTTGTCACATCATCTATTGTGCCCGAGTGGTTAAACGACTTGTGCTTGGGCTCCTTGGTCTCTAATTTCGAAGGTTCGAATACCAACGCAGTCCTCAAATTTTCCCTGATTGTAATGCAGGAACCTGGTAGGTTGACAGATTGACGGGCCTCAGCTATTTCCTCCATATTCCAGATTGCCGCTCGTGACTCTACTAGTCACAAGAGTCGATCATGTCACAAGAAGGATGGGAACAGTTGCTAGAAGCATGATCACTTCGAATTTAAAAAACATTCATACCTGAATGGAATAAAGTTTCATTCTTTCTTCTCCCATCCTGTTCATTTTCTTATTCTACATATTGGCCGTGAACGATTTCCTAACTTTTTACTCTTAGGAATACTATTGTAATTTATTGAAAAGTGTTCTACCTCACAAAATTCTAAATTACATACATGTTTAGGATCTCCTCGGTAACGAACTAGCCAAAAGAGCTGATGTACTGACGATGTCCACCGTGTTGTAGTTCTATACCGCCCAGTTAAACTAAGAAGCTGCTCCACAAATGTCCAGGTCGTCAGACCTGGACATTTTTATAATCAACAGTACGCTCTCACAAAAGAAAATATTGGAAAATTCTCGCTCTACGAGCACAATAATTTGTTTCTCTCATGAAGCCGCTACTTTCCTAGTCTAGTAGAAAATGTCAGGGTTTATTTTTAGTTTCGTAATGCCAATGAACTGATCTTTTTCTGAACGACAGTGGTCGTGTATACTACTTAACTCTGTAACGCTTTAATTGAATCTTTTAGATTAAGATCTTGAGCAGATGTCAATTCTGACGTGCACTTTATCAATAATAATGTTCCTAACTGCAAGTGTTTTCTGTGATTGCTGAACCTAATAAACTTGATTTATTTAAAATAAAACTGTACTTTGTAGATTAAAATTTAAATAATTGATAAAGGAGCTTTTCGAGTAAGTCGTGAGCGAACAATCAAAGATAGTTAAAATTACAAATAAACCATTTAGTTTAAAGTGTCTCAAAAATCAGGCACCTGAGTGTGCATATCAAAAATGATTTTTTTCTTTCACGGATCAACGTTCATTTGCTTTTTCTATTTGGACAACAGTATTAGGATGTGTACCTTTGTTTAGAAACATTTCAATATGCAAGAGCAAAACACTATTTTTCTTTTGAAATCATCGAACTTCCAGTACGACCAAGCAATCACGACCCCTTTGATCATAAAAGCACTAATCTGCCTCATTAAAGTGCCAGTGTAAAAATTACATTCGTTTCAGATAGAGAGCCTTTTCAAACACTTAAGTTTAGAGTCTTGAATCAACTCTTGCTTCCGTAATTCGCAGAGGTTGTAAGAAAATAAACATTAAAAAGCAAAAACTACAGATCATAAAATATGAATTTTCCTAAACACTCACATAAAAATCTAATGGAAATAGTCATTAGCGTGTGTTAGTAACGGTGGTCGTGGTCAAGTTTGTCGCCTTAATGGCAGGAACTTGCTGGTGAGCATTTGTGCGAGACACAACACCGCCTAACTGTGTGTGTTGGCCGGCGCTGTGGCTGTCATCATCAAGTCTCACAGTTTCTATGCTGCTATTCTCACTGGATTGTACATAAATCTGTGGAGCACCTTCAGTAATTGCTGGAAGTTTTTCTGCTTGAGTTTCAGTTAAACTTGTCTCAGTAATGGGGTTTGAGTCGTTCCCTATCACAGAAGTCATTGCTGTGGCTGGATTGAAGTCGTCTGACAAAGAAGAAACGTCAACCATAATTTCAGAATCTTGCTCCTCATTTCTCAGTTTGTCTTCAGCAGCCTCTGAACTGAGCATAATATCGGAAGAACTCAGTGAATTTTCACCCACGTTTTCAGTATTATTTTGCAGCTTCTCTTGAAATTTTGCATCACTTTCAACCTGGTTATTCATATTATCTACTCCACGTTGTTCCTCTTCCGTTTTTAATTCTTCATCCAAATGCCTAGATGACAAAGTCCTGCCAGTCCTTGAATCCCTCTCGGGAAACTGGACTTTTTGTTTGGTCAACACCTTGTAATCAACGTCCATAGACGAAGTCCTTGATGGTACCGAAGTTTGCATAAGAACTTCTGAGTGCTTGTGTTCGTCATCTAGGGCAGCTACACTGAATCTAAAATTACGCTGCGGTGAAGTAATTTCCCTGTTGTCCAAATCAGACAAATTCGTTGTTTGTTCATCTTCCGCAGGCAGGAAGTAAGGAACAAGAGTGCCACCATTTTCAACGTAGTCCAGGTAAGACCCAAGGTAAAGCCTGCCAATAAAAGGCTATCGTAAAATTCACAAACACAGATGTACTGATATTCACGCACTGATTCAATATAATGCGACAAAGCTAAATTTCCTCATCAGAAGACATGGCTACATTTCTTTGCGTAAAATAATTAACTGTGTATCCGTAACCAATTCAGAAAATAGAGAGGGAAAACATTTTTCTGAAATTCTTCTAAACTGTCATAAAACTTCATTTACCAACGATGAAGTTTGAATCTTTATTGGGTAATAGTACATGTTAGTTTTCCAAAGTAGCTTTGACATTTTTATACCTGAAAAATACATGATACAGTTACTTCAGCAAAGTTCTTAGCTACAAAATAATCGCTTCGTTAACTTTGTAATGTGAAAATGACCTAATTCACTTCTCGCTGTCCGTAACGAGTTTCTAACCACTGATCAGACAGTGAAACAAACTACAACGTACTAGTTCTGACACACTAGGTCTTAGACACAGTACCAAGTACATACTAGAATAATTAACATGTAAGGCAATGATGGTATTTTTGAAATAATACAAAATTATACAAGGAATGTCACCAAAAACTGTACTCGCTGCTGCGATGTTAATAGTTCACTAGCTAATCGTACAATTTAAATCTTCTCTTTTCGATTTGATGCAGAATATTGTTTTGTGTTAAGAGACTGATTAAATATCATCAACGTAATGCCCAGGTTGAAGCTACCGATAAAACGTAAATCACAGGATTTAAGAGAAATTATTACGAACGAGTTCAATGCTCTCAGTAAAGATCCAGGGATGATATGATGGAAAAATTCAGGAATGCAATGAGAGAAATAATTGGTAAATTAGAGAATTTATAAAATCACACTTTTATTTTATTGAAAGAGGATTATTATAAATTCAATAAAGCTTTGTGATAAGAATGGACATTATTATTGATCCAAATATGTTTCCGATATACTCGTATGTTTTCAGTAACTACAACTGGTGTGTTGCAGCGAAGAAAATATTTTTATTTTATTTTAACAGAAATCATTCTTCTGCATCAAACCAAGAAAATAAAATTCGAATTGAATTATTAGGTAGGAGGTTATTAACATTCAAACTACGGGTTTTATTTTTTATGTGACAACCCAACCTGTACATTTGTATTTCCATAGCAAGTAACACGGGAGACTTGCATGTAAAAACAAAGTGAACACCAGTAGTGAAACAAGCACTTACCGAGTTTAATATGTCGCTAACGTGTTCTCGAGTCAAGGTGCAAATTTTTAAATTTATTTTGTCGTTAAGCGTGATTTAAAGCATTGGCGAACTAATTAATGTACCATAGCATCCTTCATTTTGAACGAAGTGCGATGTGAATGGTTGATTGTATCAGTTTCATCACTTTACATTAGCAAATAACAAAAATTATAAGTAATTTGTTGCAAATACTTTGGCAGAGAGATCGTCTCTACTGTATATGGCACACATTCCGAGGAGATATAGCCCCTTCTAATTTTTCCCTTCCCATGTCTTCAACATACTCAACCTCTTAAGCGTTGCAGCTAAAATTTGAGACATACACAAATAACTGAGTAGGAAGCACATCATAAAGAGCATATAACTTACTTGACGTTACAGTAGCCGAACTTTTGAAGTTCATTCCAGGCTTCCACAGCCCTACCATCCGCTCCGCCTGTCAGGGTGACGATGGGGCTGCTGGGTTTGGGCTTGGGGAACCCAAACTTTGTCTGGAAAGAGCTTGACTGCAGCTTGAAGGCCTGGTACACCTCGTGCACTGCAACGAGAAAAATAAATGATTTTAGGGGTGGGAGGCTGGAAAGAATTTAGGCTCGACTATCACATCTAGAATGGGCCAGAGCCTTAACAATGTACGAGTTATATCTTTAGAAGTTTTTCCTCTATACCGAATGCTTCCGATCCAAAAGAGTAGTAAATGACAAGATAACAGGGAATGATGAGATCAGAAGGATGGCAGTGGTTATCTTAGCTCTTTCTCTAACGCGGTGGACCCTACAGGTTTTTATCCTAGAGGTCTTAAGGGCTAAAATGTTTTATTACGTCATAGTCGAAGAAATGAAAAATTAATACAATCATGAAAGTTTATTGATAACTGCTGCTTATTAGTTTAAATAAATTACTGTATTAGAATAGAATAGAATAGAATGAGGCTATAGGAACGAACCTTCTGGCCCATTCTTGGGTCGGATAATTACTTCGATAATTATTCCGTTGTTTTACCCAAGTCCCATGCCGTATTTCTAGCCGCGTCAACCATGTCGGCAGCGGGATTCGAACCCGGGTCTTTCTGCTCGCAAGCAGATTCGCTCACCAGTCGACCAAGCTGGTGATATTAGCCTACGATCGTATGTAAAATGAAGTTTTATTTTATGTTACCCTTCAATATAATACAAATCAGCAAGTCTCACGTGCAT